>MU664526.1:0-24197 GCA_026770625.1 Nicotiana glauca
CCCATTCCGACCGTCCTTTAATTGGAAAAACTCTTTGCTTTTTATTATATCCCTCCCGGGGTGTAGTAAAAGCCAAGTAAAAAAAGAGGTGTGACACCAAGAACCTTTGAAATCTATGACACAAGCGCATAGCATATCCTCCAATATCTGAATAGTGCACTCGAACTTCCTGTCCGTCTGAGTGCCCTCTAAAATGATGGACACTGGCACACCATGAAGGTAGATAATATCATGGATGTAGATCTCAACCAAATGCTTCGAAGAATAAATAGTCCCAACTCGAATGAAATGCACAGACTTAGTCAAACGATCCACAATCACTTAAATAGCATCAAACTTCCTCGAAGTACGTGGGATCCAAACTACAAAATCCATGGTGATATGCTCCCACTTCCACTCCGGAATCTCAAGCCTCTGAAGCAATCCGCCCAGTCTCTGATTCACCTGCTGGCAGTTTAGGCACCGAGCTATAAACCCCACTATATCCTTCTTCATCCTGCTCCACCAATAGTGTTGACTCAAGTCCTGGTGCATCTTCATGGCACCCGGATGAATGGAATACCCCGAACTGTGGGCCTCCTCAAGAATCAACTCCCGCAACCCATCTACATTAAGCACACAAATCTGACCTTGTATCCTCAACATCCCATCATCCCCAGTAGTAATACCATTGACATTGTCGCGCCCCCTTTTTCCTCACGGAGTCCGAGTTTCGAAATTTATTAGGAACAACTCATTTCCTTTTGGGAACTGGGCATTTGAAGAGTCGCCACCTAATGGATTAAGGTGGAACCTAGAGCAATTAACTAATGTAACCAGTTTGCATTACCAGAGATTAGGGTAAGGACTCGAAATAACCTTAAGGGGAAGGTGTTAGTCACCCCTCGCGGTCCATAACGATGGGTCCCAGCCAAACTCAGTTATGTGAATTAGTCATTTAACATGTAAACAATCTAAGCTAGGGGTAGCAATTTGAGCCCAAACCCGCCCAACCCGCCCAGAAATTAATGGGGTGGGCTACAAATATTTTAGCTCATGGGACAATTTGGGCTGAGCCCAAGTTAACCAATTATATTTTATAGCCCATTCTGATCCATTTAGCAATCCAAATACAACCCATAAAACTCACCCAAAACAAAAGATATCTCAACCCAATTTATATAGAAATTTATTTAGTTGCTTTAATTTTTTATTTGTTATTTTGTATTTTTAATTTTTTGTTCTTTTATTTTTCTGCCCTNCCCTCCACTCAAAAAAAAATTTGTATTTTCAAAACATGGGTCAAGTTGGGCGAGTTGGGTTATGACCCATAGTTTAGCCCATCTTGACCCAGCCCATCTTAGCCCAAGTACACTTTGGGCTGGGTTGGGCAATGACCCATTTATTTACCTAACCCATCTTGACCCGTCCAAATTCAGCACAACCTGCCCATTTGCCACCCCTAGTCTAAGCACACATTTGCAAATAAAGGAAGTTTATGCAGTCTAGGCACACATATGTAAATTTAAGGAAGTTTATGCAGTTTAAGCACTCATATGTAAATTTAAGAAGGGAAGTCCTAAATTGGTTAGCCTATAGGATCACTTCTGTACAATACCTGGTAAGCCTTCCTCAAATAGAGGGGTTACACATGACATTAGCGCATAGATTATCATATTTTTTTACTATCCATTACTCCCCTTTAGCGGTTATATAAGCAATTTTAATTGGTGACTTCTAAGTGTGCTTTTACCTGTCCCTTCCTTGTGGTCTTGGAGGTGTTTAGGACCTCTATACTTAGGCAGTTCTAGACACTCTTAGGTATTTTAAAGGTAAAATTTAAGCGACAACAAAGAACATATAGGACTATCAAATAGAGAAACAGTTAGGGGCTCATATTTACCTCCACACATAAACAAATAAGTAGCACGTCTTAAACATAGACTTCAAGTAATTTCAGAGAAGTCTTAGAACATGGTATCTAGGTGAGCATCACAAACACAGAATAGGCAGCATTGTTTTAAGGCGAAGTGACAAAATCCTAATCAGTTTGCCTACTAATTTTAAAAGCCTGTTAAAACTGGACAATTTTACAAATAAGCAGAGTACAATTTCACAGTCTTAAGACCATTAATTACCTAAGGCTTGCCTAGGCACTGGTCTGTACGCAATCATAGCCTGGGAACTGATTAAAACATCTTGAAGTTATTCAGTCCTATAGGCATGTTGGTCTAGGCAATTAACGTTACAAAATTGATTTCATGCATGTTTATACTAGGACATGATATCTATGTGTTGGACTATTTTAAAAACCTTTTTATTCCATTAAGCGACGTAGATACAATTTAGAGCAAATGCACACAGAGTCCTAAGGCAGGATTTCTAATGCACAAAGAGAGATGGTCACTTTATTATGCATGATTACAGTAATGACATGATTTCCAAGTGATGACAACTTATGTAGAATCAGAAATGAAGTGATGGACTATAATATGTTTTCTAATATACAGAGGTAGTAAACGTGAGTATCCTAAGGCAGTATTTCTAATGCAAACAACATGAACCTAAGGCATGATTCCAATTTGAAGATAAGCACAATATAGTCCTAAAGCATAACTTCTATTGTGACTCATAATATAAACCTAAAGCAGGATTTCTACCTGATTTCCCACAAAAATCACATAGGAACCCCTCTTTTTACTAATTACTGCAATATCTATTTACAAAGAATATTATTACAGACCAGGATCAAATGAATTACATAAATAAATGAAACTATACTATAGGGAACCTAAATCAGGCCCAAAGTAAACCTGGGAATGCCAGGCCTTCAATACAGTCTTAGAAGCCAAAGATCTTACGACCAATAGTATGTCTTGGTGTGTCAGAGTTCCCTAAGGACCTCAAGGATCCCGGGCAGTGCTCATACCAAGACCCTTCTTAAATAGAGGATTGGTTATGTGTAGTGTGGGAGGGCCAACTGTGGTGTGCCAGAGTTCAGAGGGACCTAAAGAATCCCCAAGCAGTACACACACCAGAGAGGCAGAACCTAATAGTCTAAGAATAAAGTGAGAATGCTTGACATAGTATTGAAAAACTTAGTAAAATAGTGTAGAGACAATTTTAGAAGCGAAAAGATTTCAGAAACGGAAAAAAGTTTTAAGAAGATGCTGAGAGTGAAACCAGTTTTGAGAAGACTACTAAGAGTAGAAGAACAATTTTTGAAATCATTTCTGAGGAAAACAATTCGGCCAACAACCAATTAATCATAGAATACTTAGATTCACAGACACTTAACCAACAAATTACAAACAGGGGTGAAAGGGATTGGGAACATATAGAGTTGAAACCACATAAACAGGGAAACATTTGAGACAACAAATGCACAGAACAACTAGGAGTCCAAGTCAATCATGATAATAGACAGTTAAAGCATAGAGAAAAATATAACAGAATCATGTTGAAGACAAGAGTGTGTTGGACAGAATTGGACATACAATTAGGGTCAATTGAATGTATTAAGAGACTAAGTAACTAACATGTTCAACCAGTTAAGGGGGGAGGGTAAGCAGGGACTAAGTAAACATGCTGGACAAGTATCAAATAACCAAGTGAAATTTAGACATGTTGATTACACATTGAACAAGAGAAGGCAGAATTTAGACATGCTTAGATAAACAATAAACAGGGAAACAAATTGGATACATAGCCAATTGAACTAGTGCAGGAAGGGAACACATAGAGTTGAGTTTCAAAATTTAATTTAGATACATACCAGTTAAAGAAGAAAGTGCAGAGTATAAAATAGGTGTAGTTCCAATGTCTAGCCCTGGCTTTCAGCTAACTATACCAATAATTATCACAAGTAGAAGAGAAAGATGAGAGAGTTTGAGTGTGAGTGTGTGTTTTGAACTTAGTGTTCTCCCTTTAAAAAATAAGAGTGCTTATATAGCAGTTCAGGAGTAGCACAAATAAGGTAAAAGAATCGGAAATTAGTGAATCAAGGGCAATCATAGAGTCGCAGAATCAATTGACATGAGGAAGTCTGTAATAGACCCTCTAATTAGGGGTAATTGATTAATGGTAACAACAGGGGTTTAATTAAGGCAAAAGAGACCTTGCCATACCAAATAAAGCATCAATACAACAAAGTTATACGGGCAAATAATTAAGGCACAGATGACTAATTAAACTTACAAACATGGAAACATATAAAGCCTATGCTTACAAATCTTTAACGGAGTAAAGCAATCAACAAGACTTTTCAAAAGAAAACTGATTCTCGAAAAGAATTACTCAACTTCCATAAATAGGAATCAGACTAAGTAAAACCTCACAGACATAGAATTCAGTCAGAAAAACCAGGTTCAAGTCCTAACAGAGATTAATTAGGGCAAAAATCACACAATATTGGATTTGACAAAGGAAAGGTGTCAGTCAGAAAATACAGAGCAAATTAATACGATTGGTAGCACGGAAAGACCCAAAATCGAAGCTAAGATTGGAAAGATCAGTATATTCCATAGAGTTAACTAAGGTTCGAGTACTCTTGCAAAAATCAGTCAAAAAGATGAAAAGAGAATCGATTAAACATTTAGAAGTCAGAAGGCCTTTGAAAAACAACTCGTAATGAACCCTAGTTTTAGGGAAAAGCAAGAATGGTCGATTAAAACCCAAAAATTTTCAGAGAAAAACATGTATAGATCTGAGATGAATCGATCGAGGGTAATAGACTAGGGTGCTTTTAGAAAATATAACAGATATGAGAGCATAGGTTTAGAAACCATAGATTCGTAACAAAATAAAGAGAAATCTCTTACTCATGGTCGAACAATGGCTTGAGACAGGCTAACAAGCAAAGTTTCAAACCAGAACCAACTAGATTCTTTGAGATCTTCTCAAGGATCCAAGAAATCAAAGAGGCATGGCGTATAGGAGACCGAGGTTGGTCGGAGAAGGTATAGAAACATCGTAGGAGAGAGGTTCTCGCCGGTGACGACGATTAGGGTTAGGCGGAGTTGAGAGAGTTTGGAGGGGTGAGGGAACGGGTGACGACGAAACTGGAGAGAATGATAGGGTTAGGGTAGGTTAGGGGGTTAACTAAGGTAGGTTTAATTGTGGACCGTTGATCAAAATGATCAATAGCCACGATTAAACGGGGCTATGTGTATGCAGATTGGGCCTAAGGGGTTTTGGGCTGGCTTTTGGGTTAATATTAATGGGGGTTTGGGCTGGTTTTAAAGGGTTAAGGTTTGGGAATAAAAGGGATATTTATAAATACCCCAAATAATGTATAAAAATATTTTATAAAATAATTAGCAGATTATAAAAATAATTTTCATGTGTAAAATTTTTTTTAAAATAGTTACTCAACATGTTAAAAATACAATGAGCCATTTTGTGGCAAGATAATGTAATAATGTATGCAAGGACTATAATTGCAAAGTTATTGCAATTGTAACAAAAAATATAAAATGTGGCTATTTGTGAATAACTAAAACTTAGTGCAAATATAAATTATAAAATTACTCTTGGTGTAATTAGTAAATGTTTGCATAAATAAAATACCGGGGTAATTAATTAAAACTATTAAAAAAATGCAAAAATTATGAAAAAATATTAATTAATGCTAATGCATAGTTTTGAAGGTATATATGCACTTTAAAAAGTATTATAGGAAAAAATTGGGTATCAACAGGCATTACCCTGCTGAACCGGACAAACAAATGGGGATCATCATACTGGCGCTCTCTGATGCGATCAAATAAGGAAGACCGAGAAACCACACAAGCTAGAACATGGCTGGGCTTCGAAACATCTAATCTCATGAACTAGTTTCCAAGGCCTGAACATCAACTGCAAGCGGTCTCTCACCAACAGAAATAAATGCAAGGTTACCCATACTCACCTCCTTTCTACTCAAGGCATCGGCAACCATATTAACCTTCCCAGGATAATATGGAATAGTAATATCATAGTCCTTTAGTAGCTCCAACCATCTCCACTGTCTCAAATTTATATCCTTTTATTTGAACAAGTGTTGGAGACTCCGATGATCTGTAAATACCTCACAAAATACACCATAGAGATAATGCTTCCAAATCTTCAATGCATGAACAATGGTTGCCAAATCCAAATCATGAGCAGGGTAGTTCTTCTCATAGGCTTCAACTGACGCGAAACAGACGTAATTACTCTACCCTCCTACATCAAGACACACCCAATACCAATCTGAGAAGTATAATGGAAGGTGACTCCAAGGCTTGCGGACGCCAAATAGGTATACCTTGAAGTCTCCGGAAGGCATCTAACAAGACAATCACTAACGTCCCGCACAGGCAGACATACCTGGATCTACACAAAAATATGTGTAGAAGTATAGCATGAGTTTATCACTACGATACCCGATAAGTATCAAGCCTATTAGTGACGAGGCCAGGTCAAGACACCTACTAGGAAATAATAAACATAATAAAATATAATAATGAGAAGTAATAGAAATAGAGAAATGAACGATACAAAGCAGTCTAATAACGTAAACTAATGACAGAATTGTAAGCAGAAAGACAACAAGAAGGAAGCAACTAATGAGAACCTCAAATAATCAAATACAGACAAAACTGGTATGACAAGGAAACATAAAAGAAACAAGAATGGTTCAACCAATAACTCTTTTCAATATGAGGTGCACAACAAGAATCACAATTGAGGTACCGCCTCATTTTTACATTTTCACAATTTCAATCACAATCTTTCCTTATATCACCGCGAGAGCCTTACATTTAGTTTTGAAAATAATTTTTTCCGAAATAGCTACCCACATTTTACCCCACCTTATCACACCACGTACCTTGAAGTAGTTCCTCTACTAGCAACACGTGTATCAAGCCAACCTTATCTCATCACATGTGTATCAACCCCTAGCTTTATACAACTGCATGTGTATCAATATTACAACATAATCACAACTCACACCACAAGTGCCCATATGCCATAACTTGCCAAAAGAATCAACAATATGAATGTTCCACAACAAATAGCCCATGGCTCAACCACAATGTGCACAAGAATCTAAACAATAACAAAATGAAAGTGAATTGATCAACAAGAAAGATATCTCAATAATTAACAACTTCACCTCAATGTGATAATGGCTTTCTCAACTTCAACACCAATAACTCAACTATAAGATATTCCACAAAATAACAACTTCAATTACAAGTAATGCAAGAATTAAAGATGTAACAAGGCAACAAGGAAGTCACTAACTTCAACTAATCATATAAGAGCAAAACAATAATTAAGAGGTAGGACAAGTGTTAACAATGTCAAATAAATCATGTAAGAGTTGATTAACAACATGGGATATAACATGTCATGGAAACTCAATTAAAGGCATGGAAAGAGTATAAATAACCCAAGTTGGTCAAATACTAGATATAACCCGTGTATCCACCCGTCACCTTGCGTACACGGCTTTCACATAACTCAAATAGCACAATCAATCCCAAATCCTAAGGGGGTAGCTCCCCTTCACAAAGTTGGGCAAGTTACTTACCTCAACTAGGCCAACTCAACCCTCAGAAATAGCTTTTCCCCTAAAATTCACCTCCACATAGCTCAAAGCTAACCAAAATTCACTTAATATCATCAAGCAGGGCAAGGGAAAACAATTACAATAGATAAAGCTATGATCTTTACACTTCAAAGTCAATAAAAGTCAACCTCGGGCTCGCCCGATCAAAACTCGGATCCAAGGGTAGATTCCGACTACTCATAGCCCCACAAGTCCATATATGTGATTAGTTTCAAAATCCAAGTCCAAATCGACTCTCAAAACTTAAATTCTCATTTTTGAAAAACTTGACAAAACTTCCTAATTTTTCCTCTTTGATTAACATAAATTTGATGTTAAATCTAAGATATAATCATGAAATATAGTTGAAAATTGATTAGAATCACTTACCCAATAGTTGTAGATGGAAGTACCCTCTCCAAATCGCCTCCTACCAAGTCTAGGGTTTTGAAATGAGAGAATATGTTGAAAAATCCCGACTTCTATCCCTTTTGATCAGTCCAGCTATCTATATTGCGACATGGGTTTGAAAATCCGAACCCATAAAATTGCAAAGAAATCCTCGCAAATGCGGCCACTAAAAACTTAAGAGGAAGTCACAAATGCGACATTGGCTTTGCATTTGCGAAGCCTGTCCACATAGAAAATGCGAACTACCCAATCTCTTGGCGCTATTCACAATTGCGAACCAAGTATTGAAATTGCGACACCTAAGACCCCCTGCTAGGATTGCAATTGCGATGCTTGCGTTTGCAATTGTGACACCTGAGGCATTAGCATACTAGCAGTTCCTACTTCAGTCCAAGCCATTCCACGACACATCTGAAACTCATCCACGCCCTCGGGGCTCCAAACCAAACATCCACGCAAGTCTAAAAACATCATACGAATCTACTCATATGATGAAAACATAAAACTAACATCTTGAACTACGAACCAAAATGCATGAATTTCGAAGTAAAGTTCAAGAACTTCCAGAATTAAAACCAAACATCCAAATCCTATTAAATCAACTCCAAATGATACCAAATTTTACAAACAAATTTTAAATAGCATAACGGACCTATGCCAAGTCGTGAAATCCAATTTCAAACCCGATAGATAGAAGTCAACCTGTCACGGCCCAAATTTCGTAACTAGGTCGGGACTACACCTAACGCCACCGTTAGGCAAGCCCACAAGCAAAACTACCATTCATTTATCCCTTTTGACATATTTTTAATTACACTAAAGTTCATGATACAGTGATAAGCCCTTTAAAAAATATTAACAAAATAAGTACATAGTCTACTGCGATAGAAGTGATGAGTACAACAGTACAAAAGTACTACAAAACCCTAAAACTTGGCATCACAAGTATATGAGCAATCTAGAGAATATAGAAAACTACTAAGACTATTGTCAAAAAGTAATACACAGAAATAGTAAATAAGATGGAAGGAGACTCCGATGATGTGGATTGTATCAAGGCAAGCAGCTCACCACTAAGTCTCCGTAAAAGATCGACTACACACCCACGTGACCACTAGTGGAACCTGTCTCAGTATCTGTACATCAGTGCAATAGTATAGTGTGAGTACGAAGAACAACACGTACCCAGTAAGTGTATAGTCTAACCTCGAGGAAGTAGTGACGAGGGGTCGACTTGACACTTACTAGAGGTCAATAATAACAATAAAAGTGCACAAAGTAGACATGGTGTCCATACAAGAGGCATGAATGAATCAAATAAAAAAATTACAATAAACACAATAGGAGTCTGTAACACCTCACCAACAACTTATAACTGGTCATGTAGGCACTAATTCAATTATTCAAATTGGAATCCATTTTGATTATTAAGCACGAAGTTGCTAAGGTGAACGGCCCGATCCCATAAGAATAGTGGTACTCAGTACTGTCGAGGCGAGCGACCTGATCCCATGAGAATATTGTTACCATCATACTGCCAAGGCAAATGACCCGATCCTATAAGAGTGTCGTTAGCATACTTCGGAGGCGAATGAACCGATCCCATAAGAGTGGTGTTGTCCTATTGTCGAGGCGAACGGCCCGATCCTATTAGAGTGGTGTTATCATACCATCGAGGCAAACGGCTCAGTACCATAAGAATGTTGATATCATACTACCGGGGCAAACTACCCAATCCCATAAGAGTGGAGAAGTTTACCTCGCTCGCGGAAGTACTTGCGATGCGAGAGGACATGGAATTTTTATAATTATTAAATATTCCTCAATTATCAAAAAGAATAAGGCTACATCAATAATTGTAACTTTAAATCTCTAGTCTCAGCTCTATTCAAGACATTTAATACGCAAGATAAACACAAGAGTACAATTAAAGCATAATGTGGATCTAAGTCTACCCGGACATAACACAGGATATAGCTACACGCAGAGTCTCGTCACTCGTGCATACATAGCTCCCCACACAAGTAATACACAACAAATATACCTAAGGGGATGCATTCCCTCTTACAAGGATAGACAAGAGACTTACCTCGTCTCCAAGCTCACTTCCAGTCCACTAATCTGCTCTATAAAGCCCACGTCGATGCTGAAAAAATCCAAAACTAGTAAAGTATTATATAATTTAATAAATATACACTCAAGAATTCATAATTTAGCTATTAGAGCAATTTCCCAAATCAATTTGGAAGTCTCCTCAAATTCACCCCTAGGCCCACATGCCCGGATATCAATTTTTTTGAATATAATTGTTACGAAATGCTTTATGAACTCAAATATATAGTTTTTATTAAATTTCATAATCAATTTCGTTCTCAAATCTCGTTTTTACCAAAACTTAGGTTTTTCGGCTAAACCTATAAATTCTATAATTTGAGTGTTAAGAATCTACCCAAAATCTGCGTGTAAAACTCAAATTAAGTATTACTTACTTACCTCACAATAATGGGTGAAATTACCCCTCCAAGAGCTCTAAAATCGACCACCCCCAATTGAAAATGGGGGAAAAAGAACTTAAGTCTGAATTAAAACACCCTCACTACCTCTAGCGATTTCGCACCTGCGACCGAAACAGTCGCACCTGCGGATCCGCTTTTGGGGGAAAATCGTCCCAAGTGTGGTCTTTCCCAAGCTACCTCTTTTCGCTTCTGCAGACGGGCTCTTGCTTCTGCACAAAGGCAGTCGCACCTGCGAAGCCAAGCCTGTTGTTCTCCCTTCACATCTGCGGTTCACTTATCGTAGAAGCGAGATATCTCTTGCAAACAATGTGTCGCTTATACGGACCACTGGCGAGTCCCCCTCAGCCACTTCTATGATCATGGATCGCATCTACGGCCCAAGCCATGCAGTTGTGAATGCACCAGATCAGATGCACTTGCTGTCCCCCATGCTAAAATTTCGAGTCCGATCCTAATCCGTTTTGCATTCGGGGCCCTCGGGACCCCGTCCAATTACACTCATAAATCCAACAACATAATACGAACTCGCTCGTGCAATCAAAACACCAAAATAATATCTAGAAGTACGAATCGGATGCCAAAATTCTTGAATCAAATTATGAAACTCAAACACTTCTAAAAACACTTCTGCGTGTCCGACTCCTATCAAATCAACTCGGAATGATGCCAAATTTTGCGTGCAAGACATGAATCACCATACAAAACTTTTCCTAGACTCGGAATCCCAAAAGGACCTCAATAAAGCCAAAATCTACTCCAACCCAAACTTAAAGAACTTGAAAACCTTTAATGCGCTTTGATATTAAACGCCAAAACTCTCCCGGGTCATCCGAAACCCGCTCTGAACATATGCGCAAGTCCAAAATCATCAACAAACCTATTGGGACAGTCAAATACCGGTTCCAGAGTCATTTACTCAAAATGTTGACTCAAGTGAAACTTCACCATTGTAAGCCATTATTAAGGAATTAAGTGTTCCGATTTTAACCCGAACCCTTTCAAACCCGAACTAACCATCTCCGCAAGTCATAAAACAGTAAAAGCACATACAAGGAGTCTTAATTAGGGGAACGGGCATCTCAAGAGTAAAATGACTGGTTGAGTCATTACATTCTCCATCTCTTAAACAAATGTTCGTCATTGAGGGGGTCTAGAATCATACCTGGAGTGCTGAATAGGTATGGATATTTGCTCCTTGTGTCCTCCTCGGCCTCCCAAGTTGCTTCCTTTACTGATTGAACCCTCCACTGGACCTTTACCGCATCAATCTTCTTAGACCTCAACTGGTGAACCTGCTTGTCAATGATGACAATTGGCTCCTCCTCATAACCCAGACTCTCATCTAGCTGAACCGTGATGTAGTCTAACACATGCGACCTGTCAGCATGATACTTCTAGAGCATAGACACGTGGAAAAATAGATGAACTCTCAATAGACTAGGAGGCAAAACAAGCTCAGAAGCAACCTCGCTAACTCGCCTCAACACCTCAAATGGACCTATAAACCTTGGGCTCAACTTTCCCTTATTCCCGAACCTCATGATTCCTTTCATCGGTGAGACTTTCAAGAGAACCTTCTCGTCCACCATAAATGACAAATCACGCACCTTCTGATCCGCGTAACTTTTGTTTGGACTGTGTTGTGCGAAGTCACTCCTAAATCAACTTTACCTTCTCCAATGCATCCCTTACCAAATCAGTACCATATAACTTAGCCTCGTCGTGCTGAAACCATCCGATGGGCGAATGACACTACCGGTCATATAAGGCCTCAAATGGAGCCATCTCGATGCTGGACTAATGACTGTTATTGTAAGAAAACTTGGCTAAGGGCAAGAATCTATCCTACTGAACTCTGAAGTCAATGACACATGCTCTGAGCATGTCCTCCAGAATTTGAACTGTCCGCTCCGACTGCCCGTCGGTCTGTGGATGAAAGGCTGTGCTGAGCTCTACCCGAGTACCAACTCACTCTGAACCGCTCTACAAAAGTGCAAAGTGAACTGAGGGCCTCTATTTGAAATGATGGAAACAGTCACGCCATACAACCAAATAATCCCCTAAATGTAAATTTAGGCCAATCTCTTTGAAGAATACGTAGTCACAACCAGAATAAAGTGTGCCAACTTAGTCAACCTATTGACAATGACCCAAACTGCATCAAACTTTCTCAAAGTCCACGACAACCCAACTACAAAGTCCATAGTAATGCGCTCTAATTTTCACTCAAGTATAAGCATCTACCGAAGTAGGCCCCCTGGCCTCTAGTGCTCATACTTGACCTACTAGCAATTTAGATATCTCACCATATACTCAACTATGTCCTTCTTCATCTGCCTCTACCAATTATACTGCCTCAGGTCACGATACATCTTCGTAGCCCATGGATGAATAGAATACCGAAAATTGTGTGTCTTCTTTAGAATCTCCTCCCTCAAGCAATAAATATTAGGAACACATAGTTGACCTTAGAGCCACAGAACACCATCCTTACTGATATTAACCTCATTAGAACCACCCTGTAGTACCATCTCCCTAAGAACCAACAAGTGTAGATCATCATACAAACGATCCTTGATCCACTTGAGTAAGGAAGATTGAGCCATGACACATGCAAGAATTTGGATGGGCTCTGAAATATCCAACCTCACAAGTATGTTAGCTAAGCACTGAATGTCCAAATCCAATGGCCTCTCCTCTGCTGAAATGAATGCCAAACTACCCATACTCTCAGCCTTTCTGCTCAAGGCATCCGTAACCACATTCTCTTTTCATGGATGAGAAAGGATGGTTATATTATAGTCCTTTAGTAACTCAAGCCACCTGCGATGTCTCAAATTATGATCACTCTATTTGAACAAATGATGCAAGTTGCGATGATCGGTGTAAACCTTACAAGATACCCCATAGAGATAATGCCTCTAGATCTTATGAGCATGAACTATCATGGCTAACTCCAAATCATGTATGGGATAATTCTTCTCGTAAGGCTTCAACTGACGTGAAACATATGCAATAACTCACCCCTCCTGCATTAATACACAACCCAAGCAAACACGTGAAGCATCGTAATATACATTATACATCCCATAACTGAAAGAAATCACTAACGCAAGTGCTATAATCATTGCGGTATTGTTCTTATGAAAGCTCACCTCACAATCATCGGACCATCAAAAAGGAGCACCCTTTCGGGTCAATCTAGTCAAAGGTGCTGCAGTAAATAATAATCCCTCCACAAACCGGCGATAATAACCTACTTACCCCAGGAAACTCCTAATCTTGGTCGTTGTGGTAGGACGAGGCCAACTCTAGACCGCCTCGATCTTCCTGGGATCTACCTTAATCCCCTTTCCTAATACAATATGCCCGAAGAATGCCATAGAATCTAACCAAAACTCGCACTTGGAAAACTTAGCATATAAATTTTATTCCCGCAAGGTTTGAATCAAAAATCTCAAATACTGCTCGTGCTCGTTCAAGCTACGCGACTAGATCAATATGTCGTCAATGACAAAAGAATTTAGATACAACCTAAACAATCAGTTTATCAAATCCATAAATGCCACCGGGGCGTTAGTCAAGCTAAAGGATACCACCAAAAACTCATAGTGACCATATATAGTCTGGAAGGCTGTCTTCGAAACATCCGAAGTAAGAATCTCAGCTGATGATACCTAGATCTCAAGTCGATCTTAGAGAACACCGTGGCACCCTACAACTGGTCAAACAAATTATCAATACACGACAGTGGGTACCTATTCTTAATGGTAATTTTGTTCAACTAGCGGTAATCAATGCACGTCTGCATAGTCCCATCCTTCTTCTTTACTAACAATATCGGTGCACCCCAAGGCGACACACTCAGTCTGACAAACCCCTTTGCTTGCAACTCCTCAAGCTGGTCCTTCAACTTCTTCAATTCTTTCGAAGCCATGCGATATGATGGAATAGAGATAGGCTGGGTACCTAGAGCAAAATCAATACATAAATCGATATCACAATCCAGTGGCATGCTTGGGAGATCAGAAGGAAACACATCAGAGAACTCCCACACTATGGGCACTGAATCAGTTGTCAAAGACTCTGAAGCAGTATCCTGAACATAAACCAAATAAGCCAAACAACCCTTCTCGACCATGTATCGAGCCTTTAGGAAAGAGATAACCCGACTAGATGAAATAACAGATGAACCCTTCCACTCCAATCTAGGTAACTCTAGTATCGCCAAGGTATAGTCTTGGCATAGTAATCAAGGATGACATGATATAGAGACAACTAGTCCATGTCAGAATGACCTCAAAGTCGGCCATATCGAGTAATACAAGATATTTTCTAGTCTCAGAACCACAGAAAGTCATGTTACATGACCGATAAATCCAATCCACAACAACAGAATCTCCCATTAGCATGGACATATATAAATGAGTACCCTAGGACTCGCGAAGAACACCCATAAAATGAGCAAACAGAGATGAAACATATGAATACATAGACCCTGGATCAAATAGCATCGTAGTTTCCCTACCGCAGATAAAAATAATACATGCAATCACGATGAGGCTACTGTATGTGGTCTAGTTGGAAAGGCATAGAACCTGGCTGGAGCGCCACCTGGCTGGCCTCAATAGTTAGGATGACCCCTACCTACCTCCCCCCCGCCTCTAGGTGCCGAATGGCTGGTGGGGCAGCTAGTGCGGTAATCATGGGCCAATAGTCTTACTGCTCAGCCTTGCCCCGAAGTCTGGGACAAAACCTCTTCACATGCATAGACAAGATCCCCGCACTTGAAACTATCCCTCCGAGTGGTGGACTTCTGCCATAAATTCTAACCCTGATGGACTGAATACCCACTAGAGGAACCCTGAATAACTGGCGGGCGGTAAGTACTCTCTGGAATGGCAATAAAATAGGGTCGTGCTGGAGCACCCCGAGCAGGCGGCAGTCCTAACTAAATGGGCCTGCTAGGCTAACCCCTCATGAACTGACCTCTGCCCCCAGGTGGGGCGCCACTGAATCCTCACTTTCCCTCAGTCTAAACTCTTCAGTGTAGTTGCGAATATGCTCGATCCTCCGAGCTATATCCACAACCTGAAGGAAAGAACTCCCCAGCTCTACCTCATGGGCCACAGGTACCTGAATCTCAGGGTGAAAACCTGCAATGAACCTTCGCACCCTCTTTGCATCTATGGGGACTAGGGAGTATAATAGGTGCATGGCGAGACAAGTCCATTAATCTCACCTCATAGTTCGTAACAGACATGTGACCATGATGGAGTTGCTCAAACTAGCCCCGAAGCTCCTCTCTCTCAAAAGGTGGTATATACTTCTCCAAGAACAGATGTGTAAATTGAACCCAAGTCAAGGGAGGTGAACCTGCGGGCTTGCAAAGAAGATAAGACTTCCACCATCTACGGGCCTTGTCCTCAAACTAAAAATTGGTGAAGTACACCGCGTTAGACTCCAATATCCCCATGTTCCGGAGCCAGTCCCTGCACCAGTCAATGAAATCCTGGGGGTCCTTTAACCGCTCACCCCCAAAGGTTGGTGGCGAAGATAGTCCATTTGTTTAGCCGCTTCTGTTGATCATCGGTCGTGACTGGTACAACCTCTAGCATAGCCGCTGTAATAAGCTGGTCGCCACTTGTAGGTAGTGTGCCTAGGGTCTGATAAATGGCAGGGACGAGCTTTGAAGCTTGAGCGTTAGAGGTCTGTGCTCCCCCTCCTGCTGGAGATTTAGTAGGGTCTACTGGAAATAAACCAGCCTGTGTCATAGAGTCCATGAACCGCATTATACGGCCCATGACCTCCTGGAACCCTAGTGCAATCATGAAATCTGGTAGGGCCGGCACAACTGCAAGCGCCTTATACCGCTCCTAAATAATATGATCTTCCACTATATCCATAAGTGGCATAACAAGATCAACCCTAGGGCTCCCTTGTCCTCTAATTGGAGTTAGATCCCTCCACCGGCCGATGACTTGGCCTCTATTATCAGGGGGAGCAGCCCTTCGATTGCCTGGTACATCCACCTCGCGCGTTCTCACCATCTGTGAGAGATAAATGGATAGACACTTAGTATAATATCAATTGCATTATAGGAGATAACGAAAGAGAAGTTTCTTATCACCCTATAGCCTCTCGAAGATAAGTACATACATTTCCACACTGACCCGCAAGACTCTACTAAGCCTGCTCATGACTCGTGAGACCTATGTGAACCTAGTGCTCTGATACTAAGCTATCATGACCCAAATTCCGTAACAAGGTCGAGACTGTAGTTACCGTTACCGTTACGCAAGCCCATAAGCCAAACTACTATTTATTTATCCCTTTTAACATATTTTTAATTACACTAAATTTCATGCAACAGTGATATGTCCTTTAAACAAATATTAACATAATAAGTACATAGTCAATTATGATAGAAGTGGAAAGTACAATAGTACAAAAGTGCTACAAATCCCCAAAACCCAACGTCGTAAGTACATAAGCACTCTAGGGAATATACAAAACTACTAAGACTATTTTATGAAAGTAATAGATAGAAATGATAAATAAGATGGAAGGAGACTCCGATGCCACAGATCGTAGCAAGGCAAGAAGCTCACCCTTACGTGTCCGTAAAAGATTGGCTACACACCTGCATGACCACTGGTGGAACCTTCTCAGTACCTGCACATCAGTGCAGAAGTGTAGCTGAGTACGGAGAACAACACGTACCTAGTAAGTATCTAGTCTAACCTTGAGGAAGTAGTGACGGGTGGTTGACTTAACACTTACTAGAGGTCAATAATAACAATAAAAGCTCATAAAGTTGATATGGTCGCCATACAACAGGCATCAATGAATCAAATAAAAGAAATTACAATAAACACTGCAGGATTCCGTAATACCTCACCAACATCTCATAACTAGTCGTGAAGGCACTAATTCAATTATTCAAATTGGAACCCATTTTGATTATAAGCACGAAGTTGCCGAGGCGAACAACCCAAACCCATAAGAATAATGATACTCAGTATTGTCGAGGCCGAACAAGCCGATTCCACAATAATAATGTTACTATCATACTGCCGAAGCGAACGGCCCGATCCTATAAGAGTGGTGTTATCATACTGTAGAGGCTAACATTTTGATCCCATAAGAGTGGTATTATCATACTGCCAAGGCGAACGGCCCGATCCCATAAGAGTGGAGATGTTTACCTCGCTTGCGGAAGTACTTGCGACGCGAGAGGACATGGATTTTTCATAATTATTAAACATTCCTCAATTATCCAAACGAAGAAGGCTACATCGATAATTGCAACTTTAAATCTCTAGTCTCAGCTCTATTCAAGACAACCAATATGAAAAATAAACACAATAGTACAATTAAAAGCATGATGTGGATCTAAGTCTACCCGAACATAACACGGAATATAGCTACACATGGATTCTGATCACCTCATGCGTACGTACCTCCCTACACAAATAATACACAACAAATACACCTAAGGGGAAGAATTCCCCCTTTCAAGGTTAGACAAGGGATTTACCTCGTCTCCAAATTCACTTCCCGCCTACTAATCTGCTCTAAAAGCCCACGTCGATGTCGAACAAATCTGAAACTAGTCAAGTATTATATAATTTAATCAATATACACTTGAGAATTCATAATTTAGCTATCAGAGCAATTTTCCAACCCAATTTGGAAGTCTTCTAAAATTCACGAACTCAAATATATAGTTTTTGCTAAATTCATAATCAATTATGTGCTCAAATCTCGTTTTTACCAAAAGTTAGGTTTTTCGGCTAAACCTATAATTTCTACAATTTTCCTGTTAAGAATCTACCTAAAATCCATGTATAAAACTCAAATTATGTATTACTTACTTACCTCATGATGATGGGTGAAAATCCTCCTCCAAGAGCTCTAAAATCGACCTCCCCCAAGTGAAAATGGGAGAAAAAGAACATCAGTCAGAATTAAAACACCCTCATTGACCCCAACGATTTTGCACCTGCCACCCAAATAGTCACACCTGCAGCTCCACTTTTGTGGAAGATCTCGCAGGGTGTGGTCCTTGCCCAGGCCACCTCTCTTTTCTTCTATGGACGGGCTTTGCTTATGCGGACTCGCTTTTGCGAAAAGGTAGTCGCACTTGCGAAGCAAAGCGTGTTGTTCTCCCTTCGCATCTGCGGTTCACTCATCGCTGAAGCGACTTATCTCTTGTGAACAATGCATCGCTTATGGGGGCCACTGGCCATTCCCTCTCAGCCGCTTTTTCAATCATGGCTTGCACCTGCGGCCCAAGCCACGTAGGTGCGAATGCACCAGAGCAGAAGCACCATCAGTCCCCCATGTCAAAATTCCGAGTCCGATTCCAATTTGTTTTGAATTCGGGGCCCCCGGGAACCCATCCAGTTACACTCACACATCAAACAACATAATAAGGACCCAATCGTGCAATCAAGACACCAAAATAACATCTAGAAATACAAATCAGATGCCAAAACACATGAATAAAATTATGAAACTCAAAAACTTCTAAAAATACTTTCGCGCATCCGATTCCTATCAAATCAACTCTTAATGATGCCAAATTTTGCGTGCAAGACACGAATGACCATTCAAAACTATTCCAAGGCTCAAAAACCCCAAATGGACCTTGATAACCCCAAAACATACTCCAACCCAAACTTAAAGAACTTAAAAACCTTTAATGCGCCAACTTCCGACATTAAGCGCCGAAACTCTCCGGGTCATCCGAAACCCACTCCAAATATACGCCCAAGTCCAAAATTATCATATGAACCTATTGGAACCGTCAAATCTCAGTTTTAGTACCGTTTACTCAAAATATTGACTCAAGTCAAACTTTACCATTTTAAGCCATTATTAAGGAACTAAGTGTTTCAATTTCCTTCCAAACCCGAACTGACCATCTCTGCAAGTCATAACATAGCAAACGTAGATACAGGGAGTCTTAGTTAGGAGATTGGCGATCTAGAAAGCAAAACAACCGATCGAGTCATTACACAACCTACGATCAAACTTCTAAACTTCAAATTTCCAATTTCCTATAAAATACTTAATTCACTTGCGGATTTCCGAATTCGATTCCTAGCATAAGACCAAGTCTAAAATTACGATACAAATCTATTGGAGCCATCAAAATACCGTTCGGGGATCATTGTTCACAAAAGTCAAAGTTTGGTCAACATTTCTAACTTAAGCTTCTAAGTCAAGAACCAAATGGTCTAATTCAACCCGAAATCTTTACGGAACGAAACCAATCAACCCTGTAAGTCATAAAATCATAAACACACATGTGTGAAATACCAAAAGGGGAAATGGGTCGCAATTACATAAAACATCTGATTGGTTCATTACAAATATTCTATGTAAATTAATATTAAGTCAACACTTACTTAAGAAAGGGTTGAACTTCAAGACAATTTAGCAATATATGCATTAAAGATAATTTGTACTCCATACTACTTAGGCCTTTTTTGATTTATCTTTATTACCTCAGCCTGGTTGATTGACTCTGGACATTGGTGGATATAATGGATTATTCTCAATCACAAAATTGTACCGATTGGGCCTATTTCTAAAACATGGCACATGAATCTCGAAGTAGTAAGAACCAAAATGGGTAGTTTCTTTTGCAAGATAGGCTTTGCATTTAGATACTTCAATCCTTTTCCTCTATTTAATAAATTGTCTACACTTGCCAATAGTTCTACACAGTGTCATATTAGACGATAATATGTAACGGCCCGATTGGTTGTTTTGAGCTTTTAGAATTCCATTCAATGGTTTGAGGCCTTGAGTGACATCATATTGTGTATTATGACTTACATGCATGGTCGGAATCGATTTTCGGATGATTTAGGATCTATTTTGGTGAGTTATTCTTATTTTAGAAACTTAAGATGGAAATATTAATTGAGGTTTGAATTTTTTGAAAACGACCCTGGAACGGTGTTTTGATGACTACGATAGGTCTTTATAGTAACTTTGGACTTGGTCGTATGTCCGGAATTGAATTCGAAAGTCCGTAGGTTGATTTGGGTTAATTTGCTGAAATTTGCCAACTTGAGCTTTAGAGGTTTGACCATAAGTTGACTTCATAGATATTGTTTTTGAATTTTTATTTCGTGACATGTATTAGGTCCATTTTGTTATTTGGAACTTGTTTGCAAAGTTTGGCATCATTCCGAGTTGAATTGATAGGAACCAAACGACGATTGCGTTTTTAAAAGTTCTTGAGTTTCTTGTTGATTTCATGTGTTTTGGAGGTCTGATTCATGGTATCAGATGTTATTTTGATGATTTGATTGCCTGAGCGGGTTCATGTTATGTTTTTATACTTGTATTGATGTTTGGTTTAGAGCTCTGAGGGCTCAGGTGAGTTTCGGACGCGTATCATAGTATTTGGAATGATTATAGCATTGCTGATTTTTGCATAGATGCCTCAAGTCTCGCATTTAAGAGATTATAATCGCATTCGCATGGTCAAAATTGTGGGGGAGGGGGGTTTACATTGCATTTGCGATATTATCTGGACTCTGTAATGTTTGTATTTGCGATGGGGATCTGGGCTAGGCAGTGGTCGCATTTACCATTGTTTTGATCAATTTTGCGATGGTCCACAATTCGCATTTGTGAACAAGTCATTGCATTTGCATGACAACAGGGGTGTGAGGGGTTTTGCTTTTACAATATGTTCCTGGCATTTGTGGGATTCACCCCAGGTCTCATTTGCGACACCTGCGATTGGACATTAAAATCGAAGGACGAGATTTTAGTCTCATTTTCAAAATTTGGAACACTAGACTCGGTTGGAGGCAATTTTGAAGAGGTATTTTCATATAAAATCCTTGGGTAAGTGATTATATTCAATTTTCAACTATTTTACATGATTATATGTGAGATTTAATATCAAAATTATGAGAATCAAAGGGAAATTCCGAGAAACTTTGTCTATCTTTTGAAAAATGAGAATTTGAGTTTTGAGAGTCAATTTGGACTCCAATTTTGAATAAAAACACATATATGGACTTGTGGGGTTATGGATAGTCGAAATCTACCCTTAGATCCGAGTTCTAACCGGCGGTCCTAATGTTGACTTTTGAGGAATTTTGCAAAGATCATAGCTTTATTTATTGGAATTGATTTATCTTGAATTATTTGATGTTATTAAGTCTACTTTGATTAGATTTGAGCCGAGCGGAGGTTAATTGGAAAGGAAAAGCTAGTTTAGAGTATTGATTGAGGGCTTTTGAGGTAAGTATCTTGCCTAACATTGTATGGGGGAACTACCCCATAGGATTGGTTTGTTTGCGCTATTTTGATTGCATGAAAGACACATACTCTATTCATTTATCCCTTTTGACATAATTTTAATCAGACTAAAATTCATGATATGGTGATAAGTCCTTTAAAAAAATATTAACATTATAAGTACATAGCCTACTGTGATAGAAGTGACGAGTACAACAGTACAAAAGTACTACAAATCCCCAAAACTTGGCGTCACAAGTATATGAGCAATCTAAGGAATATAGAAAACTACTAAGACTATTGTCTAAAAGTAATAGATAGAAATAGTAAATAAGATGGAAGGAGACTCCGGTGATATGGATTGTATCAAGGCAAGCAGCTCATCCCTAAGTCTCCGTAAAATATCGGCTACGCGCCGCCGTGACCACTGGTGGAACCTGTCTCAGTACCTGTACATTGGTGCAGAAGTGTAGTGTGAGTACAAAGAACAACATTTACCCAGTAAGTATATAGTCTAACCTCGAGGAAGCAGTGACGAGGGGTCGACTTGATACTTACTATAGGTCAATAATAACAATAAAAGTGCACAAATTAGACATGGTGTCCATACAACAGGCATGAATGAATCAAATAAAGAAATTACAATAAACACAACAGGAGTCTGTAATACCTCACCAACAACTCATAACTGGTCATGTAGGCACTAACTCAATTATTCAAATTGGAATCCATTTTGATTATTAAGCACGAAGTCGCCGAGGTGAATGGCCCGATCCCATAAGAATAGTGGTACTCAGTACTGTCGAGGAGAGCGACCTGGTCCCATGAGAATAGTTTTACCATCATACTACCAAGGCAAACGACCCGATCCTATAAGAGTGGCGTTATCATACTTCTGAGGCGAACTGACCGATCCCGTAAGAGTGGTGTTATACTATTGTCGAGGCGAATGGCCCGATCCTATTAGAGTGGTGTTATCATACTACCAAGGAAAACGGCTTAGTACCATAAGAATAGTGATATCATACTACCAGGTCGAACGACCCAATCCCATAAGAGTGGAGAAGTTTACCTCGCTCGCGGAAGTTATTGCGACGTGAGAGGACATGGAATTTTTATAATTATTAAATATTCCTCAATTATCCAAAAGAATAAGGCTACATCGATAATTTCAACTTTAAATCTCTAATCTCAGCACTATTCAAGACAGTTAATACACAAGATAAACACAAGAGTACAATTAAAGCATGATGTGGATCTAAGTCTACCCGGACATAACACGGAATATAGCTACGCGTAGAGTCTCGTCACTCGTGCGTACATAGCTTCCCACACAAGTAATACACAACAAATATACCTAAGGGGATGCATTCCCTCTTACAAGGAAAGACAAAAGACTTATCTCGTCTCCAAGCTCACTTCCAGTCCACTAATCTGCTCTATAAAGCCCACGTCGATGCCGAACAAATATAAAACTAGTTAAGTATTATATAATTTAATCAATATACACTCAAGAGTTCATAATTTAGCTACTAGAGCAATTCCCAAACTCAATTTGGAAGTCTCCTCAAATTCACCCTTAGGCCCACATGCCCGGATATCAATTTTTTTGAATATAATTGTTACGAAATGCTTTATGAACTCAAATATATAGTTTTTAGTAAATTTCATAATCAATTTCGTGCTCAAATCTCATTTTTACCAAAACTTAGATTTTTTTGCTAAACCCATAAATTCTATAATTTGAGTGTTAAGAATCTACCCAAAATCCGCGTATAAAACTCAAATTAAGTATTACTTACTTACCTCACAATAATGGGTGAAATTCCCCCTCCAAGATCTCTAAAATTGACCACGCCATGTGAAAATGGGGGAAAAATAACCTAAGTCTGAATTAAAACACCCTCACTACCTCAAGCGATTTCGCACGTGCGACCGAAACAGTCGCACCTGCGGCTCCTCTTTTGTGGGAAAATCGTCACAAATGTGGTCTTTCCCAGGCTACCTATCTTCGCTTCTGCAGACAGGCTCTCGCTTCTACACAAAGGCAGTCGCACCTGCAAAGCCAAGCCTGTTGGTCTCCCTTCAAATCTGCGGTTCACTTATCGTAGAAGCGAGATATCTCTTGCAAACAATGTGTCGCTTACGTTAAATTAGGCGCTTTTGGGAGGCAACCATTATATTTTCTTTATTCTAATTTTTGTGGTTGATTTTTGAACAGTGAAAATATTGATCGATCTACTAAGGTGAGGGAACGAAGGTATGCATAGCGGAAAGACTTAGAGTGATGAAATTATCCCGGAGATAGGCAAAAGTGCTAAAAAGCAAAAAAAAAATTGGGATGCCTAATTCGCGGCCGCAGATCTGACGTCTTTCAGGTTCAATTTTTTTTATTTTTTTCTCTTCTCCCCTTTTTAATTAAGTTTTTTAATTAAGTCCCC
>MU664526.1:25425-98619 GCA_026770625.1 Nicotiana glauca
TTTCCCCTCCCCCTTAAACAAAAACACATCTAAAACCGTCCCCCTTCCCCAAATCAAAACCAACGATCCCTTCCCCCATCTTCTCCCCAATTTTTTTTTCTAACTTCACCAAATATCCTCTCCTTCTCCCTCTTCTATATTCAACCGTTACCTAAGCTCCATTCCTCACAAAATTCTCAAGTAAGTACATGCTTCTACTTTTTTTTAGTTTTTCAATTTTTTTGCATTCTTTTTTCTCTTCTATTATAAGTATAGGATAGTAGAAGTTATGGGTAATCTTATATTTATTTTTGTTTGTTGGTATATATGTTGGTATGTGAGGACATTAGATTTGGTTGGGTTGGGAAGACATTGTTGAGTTTGTGAAGAATGGAAGTTTAATAGGGTGTTTGGTCACATTGAGAGGCATATGCACATTAGGTGTTTGTTGAATTGCCACAATAAGTTTTCTTAGTATAAATTGTGACCAATAGTGTGGGTGAAGTCTGAGTAACCGCCCTTGGTTCACATATTCTTTCGATTATTGATAGTGATGGTTATTGTGTAGATACCATGAGATCTTCAAAGAAGAGATGCACTACCGGTGCCTCATCTAGTGGTCATAGAGGCTCGTCCCGAGCATGAGCACCAACCAGTTCAGCTCAGTTTGATCGCACCAGGTTTGTCTCCAAATCTGCCCAAGACCGTTTCAGTTGGAAGGCTATTAGAAAGCCTGTACCAGAAAGGGGAATTGACAAGGGATCCCTCTAGGCTGAATGTCCCAATATGTATAGGGAGTTGACTAGGCGCAGGCTAGACATCTTCTTCGAAGAGCCAAATGACGGTAACTTGATGCTTGTTAGGGAATTCTACGCCAACTGTTCTAAACAAGAGGATCACATTTGCAGTCAGCGACAAAAGAGGGTGAATGTCTCGATTGAAGCCATCAGGAGAGTGTATCGCTTGCCTGCATTCACTAAGGAGGTGGATTACTATGATATTTACCGGTGAGAACCAATAAATTGGAAATTGTTTTTCAGAACTATCTGTGCACCAGACAAAGAGGTAGTGTGGGTTGTAACGAGATTGAAGTTTCACTCATCCTCACTCACCTTTGAAGGAAAGTGTTAGTTGTATGTCATCAATAGTTGACTGCTGCCATCCCACAACATCACTGAGGTAAATGGTCCAAGAGCTGCTTTGATCTGGTGCTTCGTGAATGGCCAAGATTTTGATGTGGCTAAGGTTATTCATTCTGAGATGTTCATCCGTTCAACACTGCGGAGGTATGGGTTATTCTTCCCATCTCTATCACTAGATTGTGCCGGGCCTTGGGGGTGCTAGAGAAGCCCACTGTGGATGGCAAAGTAAAGAAAGAAACAAAGTTCTATTCATCCAAAGTGACCATTGGGAAAGATACAGTGGCACCCGGTTCAACTGATAGTGATGATTCTGAGACGTCAGAGGAGAGAGATGAAGAGCAGGAGGAAGTTGGGCCTTTTTCAACCCCACATGATCAAGTAGGGCCATCCTCACCCCCACAGGAACAAGTAGCCACGATTGAAGGTTCATCTGCAGTCAGACAGAGTACACGGATAACAGCTTTAGAACAGGAAATGGCAAGGCTGTGCACTTTAGTCACAGAATTGGGGACCAAAGTTGATGCTTTGGCCACCCAAAAATGCAAAGTCGGAGAAGAAAATCATGGGCTGGCTGCGTGCGCTGGGGAGGGCATGTTATTTTGACCCAAGCACTGTCTCCGATCAAGACTGATCTTCTAGGAAAGTTCCTTTACTTGCATTACTTTATTTTTCATGACATGGGGACATGCCATCATTTTAAGTGTGGGGTGGGGATACTTTGTTGGTTTGTTGTATGTAGAATAGTTTCGTAGTTTATTTACATAAGTCATTTTTAACTTTGATGTTCTAAACGTCAATACCACACAAGAGGGGGGAGGGTGATTTGTGTGGTACCCAATTTTCGCTCTAGAAGAACCTAGTTCTTCTAGGTGTTCTAACTATTGTAGTTTGTAGAATAATAAATACATAAAATAAAGAACACATAGATTTTTACATGAAAAATACATGGCTCAAAAGGTGAAAAAGCTACGACCTACTACTCAGTAGGATTTTCCCAAACTTTCACTAAAATCACTGAGGCAAAACAACATTTACAAAAACTCTTTGTAAACCTAAGGATTAACTCTAATCCCAGTGTGGCACATAGCCTCAACTGTTGTGACACTTTCAAGGGCAACTGCAAGTGAAAGTATGCTTTAGTTACTCAAAAATCATCTTGACAAAAGTAACTATAAAGATCAGAATTAACATAAAGCAAGAGAAATGCACATTGTCATTGATAAGCGGTGCTTCTACATAACAGTCCACAAAAAGAAAGAACAAAAACTACCAACCATGAGCAAAAACAAAAGAAAGTCCCGAATCTGGGTCACTGGGGGGTTTTCTAGACTGGACAAGGAAACCTAAGGCTTTGAGGAGCTAGAGGATTGGGTTTGTAGAATATTAAGCATGGTTTGGAGCATTCCTTCACTCTTTTATTTTTCCTTTGCAAGTTCAGCTCTTAACCCATTCCTCTCTTCTTCCAGTTCAACAACTCTAGCTTGAAGCCTTGCAATCTCAGTATCCTTTGCCCCTACCTCTTGGACCAAGGCTCCGACCTTGCTATTTACTGGAGTCTTTACTGATGAACCATGTTCAACAAGGCCTACACTGAGGATATAATCACAGGCCTGAAGAGTCTTGATTCCAAAATGCTCTTTGCTGGAAGCCATTTTCCATTTCTTCAAGGGAACATTCAGCTTGTCCAGCACAGCTGTCAGAATAAACCCATAAGGGATGGCATGAGCCTTTGAACCATTTAGCACCCTGTCTAGCAGCTTAACAATGAAAGCAGGCCAGTTAATCTGCTTTCCTTCCACCGAGCACTGCATGAGGACCAGGTCCATATAGTTTACTGTGTGCCTCCTTTCCTGTCTAGGCAGCAAGCATTTGTTTACAAATTCAAAGAGCACTTTATGCTCTGGCCTCATCTCACTCTTTTGAACAGCCCTTGCTTCAGGCACCTCCTCAGCATCTGTAGTGTCACAGAGGTTCCTAGTGATTTGAAGTTCAGTAGGCAGACCATCCAGACAAGGCCACTTTTGCCTTGTGTAATCATCATAGCCCACACTTGGAATGTTCAGGATTCTGCCCAACTTAGGTGCATCAAATTTCACCTTCACCCCCTTCACTATACTGGTTACCAGCCCATTCTTCACAGTCCCATTAGCCATGAATTCAACAAGTTCTTTTCTGGCCAATCTTCCATCCATCTGAAGGACCATGTCCTTCCATCCTTGTGCCTCCAGTGAAGTCAATAATCTTACCATGCCTGGCTCCTCCAAGTTTTTGAGCAATCTACCCTTAAGAATTTTTCTTTTGCCAAAATTGACAAACCTATCTTGTTCCTGTTCTGATTCTTCTTCTCCTTCTTCTTCACTCCACTCTCCATCCTCTTATTCTTCAACTTGTACTTGTTTTCCCTTTGCAGCTGACCTAGTTCTTTTAGCTAGAGAGGATTCAACAGGTACAGACTTGGAGGGCTTCTTTGTAGAAGACCTGGTTCTCTTTGATTCGGCAGTGGGAACTTCTGCAGTCGTACCTCTCTCTTGATGGACCAGTTCCATCTCTTCCTCTTCTTCTTCTACAGCATCCTCAAAACTTTGAACCATTTTTGCTTTTCCCTTTTCTTTCTTCTTTTTCTTACTCTCCTCTAGTGCCATGTGCAGTTCTGCTTCACTTTGCCTCACCCTACTTCTTGTGGCTCTACCCCTTGGTGCAGCAGACTTAGGTGATGAAACTTTGCTCTTCTTAGTTGGTTTGGATGCAATAGGGGTCCTTTGTGAGGAGGCCTTGCGTTTCTTTGGATCATAACTGGCTTCAACCTTCTTTAACATATCTGCCAAAGTCTCCTCCACAGATGAACCAGGTTTATCTAGTTGTTCACTCAAATTTATCAGTCCCTCAGTAGCTTCACCTGACCCACTTCCCCCTGACTTCATGCCTACCTCTTCTTCACTACCACATATAGCTAAGACTTTCCCTTTCTTTTTCTTTCTTATTTTACTAGATTCAGCCCCTTCAACATTCTTAGCAGTCCCAACCAGAACAAACCTATTATCCTCCCTTTCTAATACATCAGAAAACAATAAACAAATTTTTACCTCTCATGGGGTTTCTTGGCTCTTGTTAGTGTCAGAAGACCCAGGTTCATCTCCTTCACTGGCAGAGAAAACTTTCTCAGATTCAGAGCTTGAGTCATTTTCTTTGGTTGTAACTTCCTTCCTTTGACTAGCCTGTAATTTTTCGTTCAAGACTTTCTTCAAAGAACCAAATGCAACTGTTTTTCTAGCTAATATATTCTGGCGACAAAATCTGGATTTTGGGGGTTCATTAGGAGGAGTGGAAGATGAGGTGTTAGGGGAGACTGGTGGGGGAGTTCTGGGGTTGTCTTGAGGATTAGTCATGGTATAGAATTTGTGGGAATTTTGGGGATTTTTTGGAGAAGAAGATAGATAATCAGAGATTTTAGAATTAGAGTGACGGTTATGAGTGATTTGGTGGGTTTTTAAAGAGAAGTCATGATTAGGGCAGTAATGGCAGCCTTTTCAGAGGTCAAGTAGGAGTCTAATCAAGTTAGAGTTCCGGTCTCCTAAGTGATTAATGAAAATCGCTAGATTTTAGGGAAGAGACCTGTTATAGTTAGACTCCTAGTTTAACGAAACTGGTTCAATTATTCAATGGATAAAATTTTTAGGACGTTTGGTGTAACAAGGAATTCTAATCATGATTGATAATTTTATCTTTCTAATTGTGCAAAGTATAGAAATATACCTGAACTTTTTCATGAGCATCTATTGATAAACCAGGTTCTTCAAGTAGAACTTCTCTTGATTATGCCTCAAATGTCAAAATAGAAAAATTTGTAAGAGATCACTGAGTCATATAAACACATGTCACATGAGTATACTATTTAAAGTATGATATTGAGTAAGAATTAGTCTAGATATTTACATGAATTGAGAACTCCTAACCAAAAAATTTCATTTTTTTTCCATCAATTTTTTTTTCATTGTGCATTCTGAACTGGACCTTTCAGGTGATCCTAATCATCCCTAATTCCAATTTGTTCCTTTCAAAGTTTTCTCTACTTACTGCCTTAGTGAAGATGTCAGCTATTTGCTTGTCAGTAGCACAAAATTCTATGGAGATTAACCCTTTCTCATAGTTATCTCTTAAGAAGTGGTGTCTAACATCTATGTGCTTAGTCCTTTTATGATGAACAGGATTCTTTGTCATACTTATAGCACTAGTGTTATCGCAGAATATTGGTATGCACCCCACTTCAATTCCAAAATCTACCAGTTGTTGCTTAATCCACAGTAATTGAGCACAACATGAAGCAGCAACAACATATTCAGCTTCAGTAGTAGAGAGAGCTACTGAATTCTGCTTTTTGGTAGCCCATGATACAAGACAAGAACCCAGGAAGTGTGCCATACCTGAGGTGCTCTTCCTATCCACTAGAAAACCTGCATAATCAGCATCAACATATCTAATTAAGTTAAAATTACTACCTTTGGGATACCAAAGACACAAATCAGTAGTGCCTTTCAAATATCTCAATATCCTTTTGACAGCTGTCAAGTGTGACTCCTTTGGATTTGCTTGTAAACGAGCACAAAGACCTACACTGAAAACAATGTCAGGTCTACTGGCAGTAAGATACAAGAGTGAACCAATCATACCCCTGATAGCTTCTGATCAACTGATGAACCAGGTTCATCAATATCTAACTTAGTTGTAGTAGCAATATGTGTATCTATTTCTTTGGATTCTTCCATTTTAAACTTTTTGATTAGTTCTTTTGTGTACTTCTGATGATGGATCATAGTTCTATTTGGACTTTGTTTGATCTGCAAGCCTAAGAAGAAGTTGATTTCACCCATCATACTCATTTCAAACTCACTTCCCATTAGTTTTGCAAAGTCCTTACTCAACCTTTCTATAGTGGCCCCAAATATTATGTCATCAACATATATTTGTACAACAAGAAGATCTTTACCTTTTTCCCTTAGGAACAAAGTGCTGTCAATTTTACCTCTTTTGTACCCATGCTCGAGTAGAAATTTTGAAAATCTTTCATACCAGGCTCTTGGGGCCTGCTTGAGACCATATAGAGCCTTATCTAGCTTGTACACATGTTCAGGACAATCCTTGCTTTCAAATCCTGGAGGTTGTTTCACAAACACTTCCTCCTTAAGATAGCCATTTAGGAAGGCACTTTTGACATCCATCTAATGAAGAGTGAATTTCATATGTGCTGCAAAGGCTATGAGGAGTCTAATTGCTTCAAGTCTATCAACTGGAGCAAAGGTCTTATCATAGTCAAGACCTTCCTCTTGACTGTAGCCTTGAACCACCAGCCTTTCCTTGTTTATTGTAACCGTTCCATCTTCATCTAGTTTGTTCCTGAAGACCCATTTTGTGCCAATGACTGATCTGTCCTTGGGTCTTGGAACCAAATACCAAACTTGACTTCTCTCAAATTGATTAAGTTTATCCTGCATAGCATTGACCCAATCTGCATCCCGCAAAGCCTCAACAATATTTTTGGGTTCAATGATAGACAGAAAAGCATCAAATGCACACAAATTCTTCAGTTGAGATCTAGTTTTGACTCCAGATGTTAGATTATTGATGATGTTCTCAATGGGATGAGAGCTCATGTACTTTTAAGATTTCCCCGCTAGCTGGTTCCTGCTAGTTGCTTCTTCATTGTTCTGTTGTTGAGGAACAGGTTCAAGTTCAGGTTCCTTCAAAGAGTTTTGTTCAATTTCTCTCAGATTAGTTCCCCCTGTCAGGTTGCCCTGATTGGAAGGACCTGTTCCATCACCTGTTCCCTCCTTTGATGCCACTTTGATTTGTGCTATTGCTTCAGTCAATTGTTTCACCAGTCCAATGGCTTCATCTTCATGTTCCTGTCTCTCAGAAAGAATGTTAGATTCATCAAATACAACATGTACACTTTCTTCTACACATAGAGTTCTTTTATTAAACACTTTATATGATTTGCTATGTGAAGAATATCCCAAGAATACTCCCTCATCATTTATGGAATCGAACTTACCTAGGGAGTCTTTGCCATTATTGTGCACATAGCACTTGCAACCAAAAGCCCTAAGATGGGATATGTTTGGTTTTCTTCCTTTAAGTAACTCATACGGAGTTTTCTCTACAAGAGGTCTAGTCATGCATCTATTGATTATGTAGAATACAGTGTTTATAGCCTCTGCCCAGAAGCTGTGAGGTAGTTTACTGGAAAGAAGCATGGTCCTTGCCATATCCTCAAGGGTCCTGTTCTTCCTTTCAACTACCCCATTTTGCTGAGGGGTCCTAGGATCAGAGAAGTTATGATCTATTCCATTTTCATCACAAAATTCACCAAACTTTGCATTTTCAAATTCAGTTCCATGATCAGACCTAATGGATGCAAGTTGATTTCCTAATTGTTTATGAGTTTTTCTAACAAAAGCAGTGAACATTTCAAATGCTTCATCTTTAGAGGTTAGAAACAGCACTCAGGTAAATCTAGAGTAATCATCAACAAGAATCATTACATATCTCTTTCCACATCTGCTCATGGTTCTCATTGGACCGCAGAGATCCATATGAACCAGTTCCAACGTCTTGGATGTACTTACCATTTTCTTAGATTTGAAGGATGACCTTACCTGCTTCCCCCTTGCACATGCCTCAAAAACTTTGTCTTCCTTAAACTTGATATTAGGTAACCCTATTACCAAGTCTTTGGAGACTAATTTGTTCAATTGATTTTGACTGGCATGACCAAGTCTTTTGTGCCAAAGGAGGGGATCATTAATTAACACACTTAGGCAAGTGAGTTCATTTTCAGAGAGAGTTGACAAATCTACAATGTAAATATTGTTAACTCTCTTTCCCTGCAAAAGGATCTTGTCAGTTGTAAGGTTAACCACAAAGCATTTGGTAGAGGTGAAAGCTACAAGATTACCTATGTCACATAGTTGTGACACACTTATCAGGCTATCTATCAAATAGACATTCTCTATGGAATGAGAGTCTGTCTTTCCTACCTTTCCAACCCCAATGATCTCACCTTTCTTTCCATTTCCAAAGGAGACATTACCTCCTTTTAGGTTCTCAATTGAAAGGAATCGGTCCTTGTTCCCAGTCATATGTTTTGAGCAGCCACTATCCATATACCATATTTGGCTACTCCCCTTCACTTAGACCTGCAAAATAAAATAATGGGTTAGTCTTAGGAACCCAAACTAGTTTGAGTCCCTTTCTATAGGCAAAAGGATGAATTAAATTTTTCTTTGCCCAACCAGGCAGTTTGTGTTTTTCTTGAACAAAGGCTTTGTTCTTTTGACTGGCCTTTTCTTTTGCATTGCATTCATTTTTGTAATGCCTAGTCTTCCTACAGTGTGTGCAGATCTTACTTTCAGGAAGTGTGAGGTAATTGTTTTTGGGATCCCATTTTGGAGCTTGTGTCCCAAACCCAAGTCCTCTCTTATTGCTGCTGTGATGTTCTTACAGCCAAGAGAGTGCATCCGAAGCCTTGTTCCATTTGCATGTTCTGTCTAGTTCATGCTTTACCTTTCCTAAATCTTCCCTTAGGGCCTTAATCGATTCATCTTTCTTATATAACTCATCTTTCATTTTTCCTAGATTTTCTTCTAGTGTGAGAAATGATTGATCAGCCATTTTCTTTCATGTCCCTAATTTCAGTTTAATATTTTCAGATCTGAGTTCTAGGACACTATTTTCAAGTTCAAGAACCTGGTTCTTCAACTCAGCATTTGTGTTGTCACTCTCATCAGCCCTAGACTCTATCCTTTTGCATTTTGCTTCTAGGATAACACATTCCCTAGACAGAACATCCTTCTCACTGTTTATTATTTCAGACTTATCATTGAAGTCCAATAATAGCTCAGCCAATCTTTCTTTAGACAAAAATTTAATCTTTTCTTTAAGATGTAGGATACTTACCTCCTGTTCATCCTCTGATTCTCCGATGGCCATAAGAGCTTTCTCATCTTCAGCTTCATCTTCTGAGCCCTCATATGAGGTTTCTCCCTATGCAGCAACTATATCTTTAGTTGAACCTTTGTTTCTTTTTGGTTGGACCTATTCCTTCTTCCTGTTTCTCCGTTCAGCTCTTTCTTTCTTCCATTCAATCTCCTATTGAGGGCAATTCTTGATCATGTGGTTTGTCTTACCACACTTATAACAACCGTCATTAGTCTGCTTCTCAGGAGCCCAAGATTTGTTGGAGGTTGTTCCTCTTGAAGGACCATTTCCTCTCATAAGATACTTTTTGAAATCCCTGGTTATCATAGCCATTTCATCATCTTCAAGATCTGATCCTTATGAGATTCTGAGAGCCAGAATTCTTTCTTTCTTTGGAGCATCCATCTTCATAGTCTGCTTTTTCAATTCATAGGCAGTTAGGTTTCCAATCATTTCATCCAAATTTAGGGTAGCAATATTCTTGGATTCCTGAATGGCTATGATTTTGCTTTCCCAGGAAATTGGAAGAACTCTAGTTAAGATCTTCTCAACCTTGTCTTCTTCCAGGATAAACCTTCCAAGAGACTCAAGTTCATTTGTCAATGTAGTGAACCTGGTATACATCTCTTGGATGGTTTCTCCATCCTTCATAGTAAAATTCTCATATTGAGAATATAGCAGTGTTCCTTTTGATCTCTTCACTTGAGGTGTTCCTTCATGGGCCACTTGTAAGGTGTCCCAAATTTCTTTGGCAGTGTTACAACTTTGGATCCTGCTGTACTCATCTGGACCAAGTCCACATACTAGCCACTTCTTGGCCTTAGCATTCTTTTCCCACTTCTTTAAGTCTTCAGCAATGCAATCGGCTCTTGTCTTTGGAACATCCAACCCTTCAGCAGTCTTCTTTGTTGTGGCTAGTGGACCATCAGTGATGATGTCCCAAAGCTCATAGTCTTCTCCCATGATGTGGTCTCTTATTCTATTCTTCCACCAGGAGTAGTATAGACCATTGAAAAGTGGAGGCCTAACAGTGGATTGCCCTTCCTAGTTTCCAGGTGGTGCACTCATGTTGATCTTTCCTAAGGTGTTAGCCTCTTCAAGGATAACCTGCCCTGATACCAATTGATGTTCTAAACGTCAATACCACACAAGGGGGGGGGGGGGTGATTTGTGTGGTACCCAATTTTTGCTCTAGAAGAACCTGGTTCTTCTAAGCGTTCTAACTATTGCAGTTTGCGGAATAATAAATACATAAAATAAAGAACACAGAGATTTTTACGTGGAAAAACCTGGCTCAAAAGGTGAAAAAACCACAACCTACTACTCAGTAGGATTTTCTCAATCTTCCACTAAAATCACTGAGCCAAAATAGCATTTACAAAAATTCTTTGTAAACCTAAGGATTAACTCTAATCACAGTGTGGCACACAGCCTCAGCTGTTGCGACACTTTCAAGTTAACTCTAACTTGAATACTCAAAGTACCTAATACAATTGCTTCTAAATAAGCTGAAAGGTACAAATAGAAATTCCTACTACAATTGAACTAGAATAAGAATAAACACAATGGAACTGGTTCTTCTATCTCGTTCAAGTAGCTTCAGGCGTGTACATTTATATCTCATATATATTTCTTGCAAAACATACTTGCTCTTTTGCTCTTTTATGTTTTACTTCTACGTATGTGCAATACCTGTAAAAGAGAACAAACTCAGTTATTTATTGAGTTAGTAATTAGAGTTTGATTGAGACTCTATTGCTTATCCTTAGACGATTTTGAGTCCTTGACCAATACAAACTCCAACCCTTATCCTAGATTAGGATTGTGTTCTCTCCTCATAAGGAGACTGTTCTCCTTATCCCAACTGCAATCTTTTCGATTTAGTTCAGAAGAAATTGTTACTTGATCTCTACGATATATCTTCCTCACGTGCATCTCATATGCAATGGTTGATAAACACTGTGTTTCACCCGATGGACCAGGTCCATCACTAAGTTCATTTGTCAATCTTCAAAACTTCAACTGAACTTGGACCAACAGACTTGTCCCGAAAAAACACAAACACACAATTAGATTTTCGTTTGTAGTAGTGTCTTGGTTTTTCTTTAAGCCATGATTCTTTTCCAAGAGTTTCATTTGAACCGGGCGTAGTTAGTTTTTTTAATTGTTTTTAGGAACTTGTGGTCTATGGGCAAAAATAGAAATAGGATCTCTTAATGTCGTAATGCCTTGAATATAGCGGGTACTTTAGTGTGATGCTTAGGCTCAGTTGTCGACTCTTGTAAGAATGCCTTAAACTGTATGTTCTTAATTTGGCTAAGTACCCTGATTAGAGTGTTTGATGACCCAATCTAGAGTGAGTCATATGCCATGTGTGTGAGTTTTGTTGTATTTTGTGCACAATATTTGATGCCTAGAACTTGCCCCGTATATCTGCAAAGCGAAATAGTAGTCTTGTTTAGTCAGGAAAGTGATATAGACATTTCTTTGTTGAACCATATATATACTTCATCCACCCATTTGTTCTGTATCATAGTTAAACTCATTGAGCCTAATCCTGTTTCTTTGGCAACCACATTACAAGCCTTACCCAATTGTTTAAATTAACCATCTATTTGAACCTCTTCATCTCTCATGAGCACTTGAATTTTAATGAACTTTGTAAAAGTTAAAGTGTGGGGTGGTTGGTTTGGCTTTTGAGTGGAGCTAATGAAATAAGAAGAAAGGTGCACTGCGTTGAAAAAAAAGAGGTAAGAGCCACTTAAAAAAATATAGTCGTATTGTTGTGGGAAGTATTCCTTAGTAAGTGGTGGCTCTTGATATAATTGTGCTTAAAGAAGAAGGGAGTTTATATATAGTGATGTGAAGGTGGAGTCATGGTTTGACATAAGTGTGGGATTTTGAATGTTAATGTACATTTATTAAAGTGCTTAGGGAGGTGTAGCCACTCGCATATCTAAATGTATCTTACTCGTACCGCAGCCTATATTACAACCAAATAAAACCCTAATTGTAACTAGATCGAATGAGCTCGATTAGTAGAGTATTATACTACGGGCAAGCCTATGGTTCATCTTTTGTGGCATATGAATGTCATTTCTTAGGGTGAGTGAATTATGTTTATATTGAAGTTCCTCAGTTTGTGTGCATGTTATTGATTGTAGAATGAGTCTCTTTTGTTGCGAGCAAGCACTTGATTCATGAAGGAGAGGTAAGTTTGGACCTCTGAGTTAGGGTAAGTAAACCGGTTAGGAAGATGGCATGGCTCACGTGGGTCAACTCTTGAGGTGTGGATGTTACACTAATGTACTCAATCTATGAGAAATATTCTTGGTGTGAAGAGTTAGGGAAGTCGCTCGGAGAAGTTAGGCCTCTGTAGAGTGTGGTTTGATTGCTCGAGGATGAGCAAAGGTTTACGTGTGGGGCATTGATAGTAGACGATAATTATGCAATTTAGATACTATTTACACTTTAATTTGGCCGCACTTTATCAATTTTTGAACGTAAAAGATAACAAAATGCTCTAATTAAGAGTTTTACGTTTTGCAGGAGCCACTCCGAGCTAGGATGAAGCTAAAGAGTGTTTTAGAGTAAATATGGAGTGAGGAAGGCCAATCAGAGGATAACACGGTCAAAAAGGAGAAAGAAGAGCAAGTGCCAGCTCCGCGGCCGCGGATAGAACACTTGCCACATCCACGGTCGATCTACGGCCGCGGATGGGATAGTGGGAGCCAAGAACCCAGTGTCAATTATGTAATTTCTAGGGAGACTAACCTAAACCTATATGAAGCCTAATTCATCCAAAAGAGAGAGAGAGCTTTTTTTAGAGAGATTTTGAAGGCAAGAACATGGAAGAAAAATAGATAATTTCCTTAGCGTTTTAATCTTCTTCTTTTTAATTCCATCGTTGATTATGACTTTATATAGTGAATTTTTTTCTCTTCGTATGAGTATCTAAACCCATCATCTAGGGTTGATGGAACCAACTGTGGGATGAAGTCTTGACTCTGTTTTGATATAATTGAGTCATTTTTACTCTACGATTGTTCAACTACGTGTTGTCTTATGATTAATTGAAAGGGCCCTTGATTAATCGTGTCTAGTTACCTTGTGTTGCTTGAGAAAGAACACTTGGTTAGATTGTTGTTGAACAACACCACTTTCGAGTAAGTTAAGAGATTAATTACTTGAATTTAAAAGCAGGGTTAGAGATAACGAAGCTTTGGTGGGATAATTCTGAGTTGCATAAATTTTTAACTAGAGTAGTTTGAGAGAATGCTTCTAGTAAATTATCATAATTGATCGAGAGATAATTGCGGTAACCCAGAACTCATATTTCTTATAGAGTGTTACGGCGAGATTATAGCTAACGTGTCAGGAATTAATCAGACAATTGGGGATATCAATAATCCTAGACCATTTTACCATCGAATTCAACTCTATTGTTGACTATTGCTAGTTTTATTGTCATTTTTCTTTAGTTAACTAAATTCTCCTCATTATCCATAAAAAATCTTGCATCTGGGAATTGTTTGAGCTTATCATTAGCAGTGTTAAAAGTTGTAGTAAATAGGTTAGTTCCTTGTGGAATTTGACTCTAGGCTGAACCAGATTATATATTTGTAGCAACCACTTAGTCCTTTTTATAACGCATAGTTAGGCGTGATCATTGCTACTAGTTTCCATTGTAAGTATTGCGTTGTTATACTTACTATGTTTAGCGTTGTATTGATATTTTTCCCTGTTAGTTTTATATTCATACTTGTACAGGTTATTATGTCTAGTAGTTGTCTTGACTGTTGCTCATCACTACTTTACCGATGTTAGTCTTAATACTTACTAGGTAGTGCTATGGTGTACTCATACTACGCTTCTGCACATCTTTTTGTGTAGATCCAGGTACATCTGCTCGTGCTAGACCTTAGTCCTTGGATTTCATCTATTTTCCGGAGACTTCAAGGTATACTTGCTTGGCTTCCGCAGGCGTCGGAGTCACCTTCCATTGTCTTTTCAGTATTGTTGTGTCCTTAATAGAAAGTGTTGTAGTAGATGTTTTCGAACATTTTGTAGAGCTTATGATTTAGTCTCACCGGGATTTGGGAGCATTGTAGTTGTGATTCAGTTTTTAAGATATTTGTGGACGTATTAGTTTATATCATGTTTCCAGCCTTTATTTCTGTCATATTCTCTCAATTGTTAAGCTTACCTAGGTATCACCATAAAATCCTAAGGAGGGAAATTGGGTTCGTGACAAGTTGGTATCAGAGCTCTAGGTTCAAAGTGATATGAGTCATAAGAAAATTTAGTAGAATCTTAAGGATCGGTATGGAGACATCTGTACTTTTCTTCGATAGGCTACAGAACTATTAGGAAACTTCATTTTTTCATTCCTATCGTGCGAGTTTATTGATTTCGGAGTTTGAGCCTTTGTCATTCTATTCTCTCACAGATGGTGAGAACACGAGTTGCAAGTACTGGTGATGATGCACCAAGGCCGGTGTTGCTAGGGGTCGAGGCAGAGGTAGAGGCCGAGGACGAGCGCGTGCTACAGATAGAGCACTTGCTCGAGCAACAGTTGAGGAGCCACTAGTAGCTCTAATTGGGGAACATGCATCGTAGGTGCTTGTTGCTACCCCGGGACTTCTGGAGACTTAAGATCTTCCGAAACCAAACCTTTAACGTGAGGGTTTTTATAAAAGAGGGCCTCTTATGTTTATGGTGCTCAAGAAGAGGACGTCTCCTGTTCATTACGGCACTAGTATTTGAAGTACTTGTTTAACATTCAAATGACAAAGTTAGTTCATCGGACAAGAAACAAGGATTTCATTTCATTTTATTCCTTTTATTTTCAAAATGTACATAAGCATTTCCTATGTTGAGAAGAAATTGCCATTACTTGTGGCTAACTTGTACAACTTGTTTCTACGGGGCTGGCCTCGCAATCCCCGGTCCCGATGATACAATTATGTTTTTGGTTTTTCATTCTCGGTCGATGTGGTTGACATTATTGTCTTATCCTCATATCACCCCCTAGTGTTAGAATGCGGAGATTGAGAATTAGAACACTGGAAGTCTTGTACCTTCGAGGCCCTTATTAATGAATTACGAGACAATCTTATGCTCGATAACAAACTTCATTTCCCTTTAGGAATTTATTTTATCTAACAATCCTTTAATGGTTTGGACTTGTGAACGATCGGGTAACCTTTGTTCTATAGCAAACTTAATTTCCTGGTGGGAATTTTGTTATAGAGACAAAGACGATCTAACCGTTTCGGAGTGGATCTTTTCTTGAGTGCCTTGTTATTAGAGATTTTATTGCTGCTGTTGAAGTTTTCTCCGTAATATGCTTTTTGTTGTTACCTTATTAAAAACTTTGCCAGAAAAATCCAATTGTGACAAAAACTGAACAAAGGGGAAAAGAGTGCAGCATATACTTTTCGATCGGATAATGTTCATCAGCAATAATATCTTTTGAGGTGTGCCACGTTCTAATTGCTGGGCAATGTTTCTCTATTTTGGTTCTCCAATTCATATGAACCTTTCCCGGTGACAACTGAGACCCAGTAGGGGCCTTCCCATGTTGGACCTAGCTTCCCTGCGTTGGTCTCCTAGGTATTTTGAGTTACTTTCCTTAAGCCCAAGTCTTCTACTTTGAAATAACGCAGGTTAGCTCTTCGATTATAATACCGCTCCATTCTCTACTTTTGACCTGTCATCCTTATATGCACCAAGTCCCTACGTTCATCGAGCAGCTCCAAGTTGACCAACATTGCTTTGTCGTTTGATTCTTCATCTGCTTGGAAACATCTTAAGGTGGGTTCCCCTACTTCCACCGGGATAAAGGCTTCTGAACCGTACATAAAGGAAAAAGGAGTTTCTCCTATGCTCGATTTGGATGTTACTCGGTATGCCCATAAAACTCCAGGTAACTCCTCGGTCCAATTATCGTTAGCCGCTTCCAATCTTTTCTTGAGGTTTTGTATAATAACTTTGTACGTTGAATCCGTTTGATCATTTGTGCTCGGATGATAATGTGAAGATGCGATCCTCTTTATTTTTAAATCTTCAAGGAACTTTGTGACTTTTGCACCGATAAATTGTGGCACATTATCACATGCTATCTCGTTTGGTTTTTCAAACCTGCAAGTTATATTTTCCCACAAGAAATCCACCATTTCGGGCTCGTTGATCTTCTGATAATGACCCGCTTCTACCCACTTAAAAAAATAGTCAGTCAAAATTAGTAGAAATCTTACCTTACCGGCAGCCGGTGGTAGTAGTCTGACGATGTCCATCCCCTACTTCATGAATGGCCATGGGGACAAAACCGAATGTAAGGGTTTTGCCGATTGATTCATCAGTGGTGCGTAGTGTTGGCACTTATCACATTTTCGTATGAAGTCTTTGGCATCTTATTCAATGTGAGGCCAATATTATCCTACCCTTACCAACTTCAATATTCTGTGCTTGAATCGTTGCTGCATATCCCTTCGTGGACTTATCGCATGACATAGTCAGCTTCGGATGCTCCTAAGCATCGGGCCGGCGGGCCTTGAAAAGATTTTCTATATAGTTGGCCTCTTCTGAAGCTATATCGCGCTACTTTGGCAGGTAGCTCCCGAGATGCTTTGGGGTCTTCGGGTAGTTTACCATGCTCGAGGTAATCGATGATTTCATTCCTCCAATCCCAGACCAAATTAGTCGTATTTACCTTATAGTAACAATTTATATCCAAGACCGAGTTCATCAGTTGTACTACCATCCCGAATTTCAATCCTTTTATTTCTGTCAATGATCTGAGGTTAGCTAATGCATTTGCCTCTGTATTGCATTCTCTCGAGATATGAGTAATTGACCACTCCCAGAATCGTGCCGACATAGTCTAGTCTATCACCACGTATTTTTTCATGCGCTCTTCTTTGGGTTCAAAGATCCTGTAGACCTAATTTACCACCAGCTTTGAGTCGCATTTGATTTTGATGATCTCAAAGTTAAGTCCTCGGGCCAATTCGAGCCCAGCAATGAAAGCTTCATACTCTCTTCATTGTTAGTTAAAGGGACCGTTCTGATGGCTTGCCTTAGGGCTTCCCCCGAAGACGTAATTAAGACTGTACCAAGCCCGAACCCCTTTACAATGGAAGCTCCATCCGTAGATAAGTTCCAAACTCCTTATGTCAATTTCGACACCATTACTGCCTCTTTGGTTTCCAAGGGAAGCAATCCCGGACTGAAATTCGCCACAAAGTCAGCCAAGATTTGTGACTTAATTACAGTCCTTGGTTAATATTTTATGCCAAAATCACTCATTTCGACGGCCCATTTGGTCGGTCTACCCGAGAGCTCAGGTTTGTGAAGGATGTTTCACAAAGGGAAAGTGGTCACCACGGCTATCGGGTGACATTGGAAGTAGGACCTTAGTTTATGAGCGGCGACTACGAGAGCTAGTCCAGTTTCTCCAAATGGGGGTAGCACATTTTTGCTCCCATTAAAATTTTACTTACATAATAAATGGGAGATTGCGTACCTTCGTGCTCACGGACTAAAACCGCACTTACCGCAACTTCCAAGATCGCGAGGTAGACTAACAACATTTCACCTTCTCTTGGTTTTGAGAGCAATGGAGGGCTTGACGAATACTTCTTCAAAACACTCAAAGCCTACCGGCACTCTGACGAGTGCAAAACACACACTTAAATATGCTCGCTAGTCGAATATAGTATAATATAATATCCCATCCACATGGATTGAATTTAAATATTTTTCTTGTAGTTTCTAGCTGGGTTCCTATCCACGATGATCAATAGTTGAGATTTATATAATTAATAACTAAAATTAGCTAAGAATCTAAAGCTATTGACTAATGTCAATCGACGCAAGTAATGAGCAAAGAAGGTTGTCACTAGGAGAAGATATGTTTTTGATAGGATAGGTGCAAGATAATTATTTGGGATCTAACTTTGGATAATTCACTTCTAAGGTTCAAGTAAGTTTCTCGAATTCACTCAATTATTCGTTCAACAGTTCAGTAGAAACTCCTCTCTCGATTAAGTCTCAACCTTACAAGATGAACCAATTTAAGCTCGGTGAAGATATGCAAGAATTCGTATTGGATTGGGCTTTAGGAGAACCTCTCTAGATTATCCTCCTAACTATGTTTAATCAACAATTCAAATAGCCTCTTCCGATTACTAAGAAGGATAAATGAACTCAACCAACGATATAATGCAATGATATCGCAAGGTATGCCTCTCTTGATTTCCTGAATAAGTGAATATAGATGCAATGATTACATCATCCAAAATGCTTCAATACATAACACTAGAGTTAATATCCATAAACAAATATCAATACACCAAATTCATCAAACCCAAAAGGGAACTACTCCATGGATATCCAGTAATTCATCACAAATATGTTTAAAATATAGAAAACATAAAACGATCTAAACTTGTCTCTTGAGTGAGCATTGAGTGATGAATTCCTTGTACTTTTGCTTCTCCATCTCCTATTTAGCCTCCTCAGGTCTAAGATGTGCCAAAAGTCAAAAAATAATATTTTCCATGTATATGTACTAAGTAGGGTTGGGCCCCGACGAAAATGCCTTTTGTTACACGAAATAGGACAATTACTCTATAAAAATTGTACAAGCACGCCGCATTGGGTGATGCACTGGCGGGGCAGCACAGGAAACTTCAGAGAGCTTGTAATTTGACAGGGAAGCAAAACTGGGCAGCCGCGGCGCCCCATGAGCGGTGGCTGTGGAGGTTTCTCAGAGTGAACCTTTTTGCTCGCTTTTTGATATTCAGGCTTGGTCCTTGACACCCGAACGCAATTCCGTCTTAATTACTTGGGCTTTTACTCAGACTTCAAAGCTCCAAATTACTCCAATTAATTCCATAACATCTACATAGCTCAGAATCACTCCTACAAGGCATAAAACACACAATAAGCACAAAACATGAGTGATTCAAGCTCAAAAATAATTAAAGTGCAGTAAATTAGAGTGAAATAAGTCACTAAAAACATGTAATTATAGCCTACCATCACACTCCAGGGTCCATTTGAAATTATTTTTCTTTTTGAGGAGTGCGAAGAAGCGATGACATTTTTCTGATGACCGGGAGATGAACTTGCTCAAAGCTGCCAATCTCTCCGTGAGCCTTTGGACTTCCTTCACATTTGACAGTTGGTCCGGGATGTCTTATATGGCCTTGATCTTATCGGGGTTTACCTCAACTCCCGTTTGCGATACCAGAAATCCCAAAAACTTACCAGAGCTGATCCCGAACGCGCATTTCTCGGGGTTATGCTTTATGTTATGCTTCCTTAGGATATCAAAAGTTTCTTTCAGATACTTAAAGTGATCACCTGCATTCAAATACTTAACGAGCATATCGTCTATATAAATTCCATGTTTGTCCTATTTGTTTTTCAAACATCTTCTCAGGGTTAAGCTCCATGTTATGCTTCCTTAGGATATCAAAAGTTTTTTTGTATAGGCTTAAGGTGATCACCTGCATTCAAAGACTTAACAAGCATTTTGTCTATAAACTTCCATAGTTTTTCCTATTTGCTTTTTCAAATTTCTTGTTCACGAGCCGTTGATAAGTGGATCTGGAATTTTTTAACCCGAAGGGCATCATATTGTAGCAACATGTACCGAAATCCGTTATAAACGAAATCTTTTCCTAATCCTCCGTGTTCATCTTAATTTGGTTGTACCCGGAATAAGCATTAAGGAAACTCATTAACTCGTGCCAAGTCATGGCATCAATCATTTGATCAATGTTTGATAGTGGGAATGAGTCTTTAGGGCACGCCTTATTAAGATCTTTATAATCTACACACATGCAAAATTTGTTGTTCTTCTTAAGAACTACTACTACATTGGCTAGTCAGTCGGGATACATTACTTCTTGGATTGACTCGATATTAAGTAAATGAGTTACCTCCTCTTTGATGAATTTATTCCTGACTTCCGCAACAGGGCGTTTCTTTTATATTACTAGAGGTATGTTGGGGTCCATACCTAACTTATGTACGGCTACCTCTGTCAGGATACCTGTCATATCCGCATGCGACCATGCAAAACAATTGGCATCAGATTCAATAAATTTAACAACGCTAAACCTGGGTTCAGGGTGTAGTCCTATCCCCAAGTGGAATTTACTTTCTAGGAATTTTTCGAACAATGCAACTTGCTTAAGCTCTTCCGTTGTGGATTTCGTTACATCCGTCTCTTTTGGAACCTGGAAATACCTCGGCACTTGATAATATCCGACGTTTCTGCCCCTGGGCTAACTTCATCTAGTTCAGGAGTAGGAGTCGTTTCCTGTAGTTTCTATGTCGCATGTCCCTTTCCTTTACTACCGGATCTTGAAATTGCATTCATCTCTCTTGCCGCCGATTGGTCACCCCTTATCTGCTTAACCCCCTCGGGCATTGGAAACTTTAGCAATTGATGATATGTTGATGGTATTCATCTCGTGCAACCATGATCTTCCCAGAATAATGTTATATCCTATATCGTCATCTATCATTTCAAAAAGAGTTGTTTTCATTACCCCTTCGACGTTTGTGGGAAGAAAAATCTCTCCTCTTGTTGTCACACTCATGAGGTTGAATCTGGTGAGGAGTTTTGTGGCTAGAATAATGCTTCCAATGAGTATAGTTTGCTCTAATACTCTCCATTGTATAATATTAGCCGAACTTCCTGAATCCACTAGAACACGTTTAATTTTAAAATTTAGCAAATTTAAAGAAATTACTAATGTGTCGTTGTGTGGTATCAGCAATCGGTCTGCATCCTCCTCCGTGAAAGTGATATCGTCTTTGGAGACTTCCCGGAACCTCTACCTATAGGTTATTAACGCTTTCATCTTTTTTGCTGCCGAGAAGGTGATCCATTTATTTCATTCCCTCCGAAGATCACGTTGATCGTTCGGCACGAGGGATCTTCTCCTGCTTTTGAGGATTTCACATTATCCCGGTTACGACCAGAATTCTCTGAGATGACCATTCTTTAATAGAGTTGTCACTTTTTCCCGAAGATGTCGACAGTCCGAAGCCTGGTGGCTTCGTCATGTGGTATTCGCACCGCAGATTGGGATCCCTCTAGCTGGGATCAGATCTAACTGGTTTCGGGAACCGTGCTTCTTTGATGTTTCTCATGGCTGACACCAATTCCACTATACTAACATTGAAGTTGTATACAAATAACTCGGGGTAGGAAGGATCCTGTGACCCTGATGATTCTTTATCCTGCAGCGATCTATTGTTCCGACTGCGATCAGCCTTTCTATCTACGGTGAACCTACCCGTTGTTTGGAAGCCTCTGCTGCGGCATCCGATTCCTTCGTAGGCAAAAATCGACCTCTCAAAGTCCGTCTGTCCGTATCGTAATCATCTTTTGATTTTTCTCTGTTCTTCTCCCCTCCTTTGGCCGATGATGGAAAACCAACCTGATCATCTTTGATCCTTATTTTTTATTAGTACCGGTTGTGAACATCCGCCCAACTCATTGCTTGGAACTCAAGCAGGCTTTCCTCCAGTTTTCAAGAAGCATATGAACTTCTCGATTCAGTTCCTTGGCGAATGCTTCAGCCGCCCATTCATCCGGGACAGCTGGGAGCAACATTCTCTCTTTTTGGAATCAGGTGACAGACTTTCATAGCAACTTAGATTCTCCTTGCCCAATCCTAAATACGTCGCCCTTTCGGGCCTGTACTTTTTTCGCATCGGCATGAGCCTTGTTGAAAGAATCCGTGAGCATCTCAAAGGACTCTATGGAATACTTAGTTAACAATGAATATCGCATCAAGGCTCCCCTTGTGAGAGTCTCTACGAATTTCTTTAGCAAAACAGATTCAATTTCATGATGAGCTAAATCATTTCCATTCACAGCCGTTGTATAGGTGGTAATATGCTCCTGAGGATCTGAAGTTCGATCGTACTTTGGCACGTTGGGCATTTTAAACCTCATCGGAATTAGTTCTGGTGTTGCACTTGATTTGTATGGCAACTGAGTATATTTCATTGAGTCCGGTCATTTCAGCACCGGTGGTGCGCTTGGGATTTGATCTATGCGGGTGTTCACTTCCTCATAAACCGTAAGAGTTCATTTTTGAAGGGATCATTTTCGTTATAGGGGCCGGATCTGCTCCCCCCTCCCCCCCACGCGCACATCGGAGCCATCTTCGCCACTCGGGGTGTTGTTTTCGACCCTCTGCTTTGTTTGATTCGCAGCCGGCTTTGACTCCGTCCTAACTTAATCCTGTTGCATAAGGTGAGCTAGAATGATAACCTATTGCTCTTGCAAAACCCTTACCGCGTCAACGACATGTTCCTCCTCAGCATTATCAGGAGTTGTCTCCCGAACATGTCGAGGATATTGTTTGTAAATGCTTTTGGTTATTATAAATACCGAGTCACGAATTGTCATTCATTCAAGGTGAACCAAAGTGAGAATCTTTGCAATGTCTAGCATCAGAAACAGCATTTATTAATCGTATGAAATTGATGACGGTTTTAAAAAAAAAAAAAACGTAACACCACTAAAAGGACAATCAAGATGCATCCTTTAGCAAAATGCATCCTTTAGTAAACCTTATTATTAGCACAAAAGGAAAACATAAAGCCTTAATTTATTACTCCTAGGATTCTTGGAAGCAGGAAAAGGTTTTACTGAATCCAAAGCAGCAAAAATTTAGATACTGTAATCTAACTTAATTCCCGTAAATTTATATAATTGCTCAAATTCAAACTTAAAGAGAAAAAAACAAATCTGAAGACATCAAAATCATCCAAATAGTGTCTACTTCGCAACATGATTTAATTTAAAAATTAAAACCCACATTGCAGAAAAAGCAGAGCCAGGGTCTTGGCCAAAATGAACAGAAACATAAAACTTGGTTACGCATACCAAAACATATGCTTTGCAACTAAAGCTAAAAGTAAATAATAGCAGTAATTATAATAGTAATATTTTTACATAATCATATTCATAGCATCTTAATACTCACTCCAAATAATGACAAAAAGAAATATAATAATTTCTTGTCACTTAGCGATCAAATGGGCCAGTAGAATCAAGCTGTCTGCAAAGGGTCAGGTACGTGAGATAAAGAACACGATCCTTAGCACCAGTCCTGTGAATCTTGTTATGTTTGCAGAAATACTTGAGCTGTTCAAGAGTACAACACCCAAGAAACTGACCCAAAAGCAAGAAAAGCCAATTAATCTCTTTTTTTTTGGGTGCGATAATAGGCTTCACACTGTTCTCTTGTTCACAAAACTTGCAGGTTGGCAATACAGGGTTCATCCAAATATCAGGCGCACGGTCATGCATGGCCACCTTGTGTAGGGCAATAAAGGCCCCAACTTGGGCAAACTTATCCCTTAAATCGAACTCCATTTCATATTTTCGTTCACACCTCTTGCATTGAACATCTCCAGTAATAGTAAAAATCTGCTTCGAGTCAAGGGCGTTGAGGCTGTGAATGATTGCTCGTTGATTTGTGGCCCAAGAGTAAGGTGGTGGGATGGTGTCGCTTTTTCCCGATTCACGAAATTTTCGCCGATTGCGCCGAATTGGACCGTGACGAGATGGGGGTGGGGCGAGTACAAAAGCTGATTGTACGGAGGGGAGTGTTGGTGCAGGAACTGCAGGAGTAGCAGAAGAAAAAGACGACAGAGACAATGCGAGAAAGTTATTGTCGTTTTGTTGAGAGAAATTTGTTGGGATCTGAAAATCTTGGCTATTTTTTTCATGACTGTTGTTGTTTTGTCCTTGCATAGGGTCGTGCCTCGACATGTTGTATCTGTACAAAGGGATTAAGGAAACATTGAAACTTTGATGAGAATATATATATGCAAAGAGATCGAAGAAAGAGGAAAGGAGAAGAGTTTGTTATGTGTAAAATGTAGGAGTGTGAGGAGTGGATAACTACAAAGAAACAGAAAAGGCGATAGTAATTCCATTTGGTGTAGACTTCTTTTTGAATTTCGGAAAAAAATGCCTTTTCAAATTCGGTTAAAGGGGGAATAAATTCATCATATCTTTATGTAGAATTAATATTAGTACTCGCGATGCACCGTCAATAGGAACTACTATATTGGTATTCATATCTTATTTATAATATTACATCAAAATTTTTGCTTTAATATTTAAATTATATTTTTTATCGAGGCTAATTTTTTTTTATAGTATTTTTTATACTCCTATTTATGAAAAAAAATTAAATATTGTTAAAGTGATTCACTAACATGCTTTCAGGCTAAGAAAATAGAAGAAAGCTTTGGAATCTAATTTTTATGGTCAGTTTGTATCACAAATTATTTGTAATAATTTATCCGTTCTCATCTATAGAAATATCCTTTGAAAGAATATTATATTAATAATTTATCTTTTCAAATTATCACTCTTATCATATTTTCTCTTTATACTAAAATATAAAAATAAATATTTCTAATTAAATAATAAACTAACTACACTCAATTTTAAAAAAAAATTCTTTCAAATGAAACTAAAAAATAAACACACTCAATTAAAAAATTAACTACATTTTATGTTATTACATTACCCATTAATATAGTCTAAAAATTGCCATGTGAATTTTTAATAATTTATTATTTAACTAAATATCATTATTCATTACATAACTTTCCATCATCACTCTATTTCTATCTTCTCTTTGGAGATTTCATATAATGTTAGTATCTTCACTAGACAAAACTAACAGAAAAGAAAATCTGTACCATCAATATAAAAATCGAATGAATGAGCCGACAGTGAAAAATGTATAATGAATACTACTATTATTGATTCATCATTAAAATATTTGAGTTGATTTGGTTTAAGATTGAAGTATCAAATAGAATATTTAAAAAATAATTATAGATCAAGATAAGGTTATCTTTCAAAATTTAACAAATAACATAGGTTTATTTTCCAATTCAAACTTTTGTTTGTTTTCAATTAAACAATTTAAGTATTTAGTTTGTTAAACTTTATCTTCAGTCATCAATTCAAATTTTAAACTTATCTTCCAATATTTTAAATTTATATAAATTAATCTCTAAATATTTATGGAGCTTTGTCTGTAAAGACCAGGCGGGTCGTTTTGAGAATTTTAGCCCCGATCCCCTAATTTATGCTTCCTCTATCTTATATTATAGTTGCGTGACATGTCTGGGTGTTTGATTTTGATTTCGGTGACTTCTAGAGTGAAAAGGGATACATAGTCCATAAGTTTGAGGTTTAAGTCGTAGGAGTTGACCATAGTTTGACTTAAGTGAAGATAACCCCGGAATAGATTTTTGATGGTTTCAATAGCTCTGTATGGTAATTTTGGTCTGAGGAGTGTGTGTCACGTCCCATTTCCAAAATAGATCGTGATGGCACCCAACACCGTTGTCAGGCCAGCCAACGCAAAAATATTAATAAATTCTTATTTTACTTACCAAAAGTGGTTATTACACTTTTCTTGATTAACAAGTAAGACAGGTGATAATAAGCAATGTTTAATAATAATTATACAACCCAAAAGAACTGTCTACTAATGTGTGTGCCAAGACCTGGTGTTACAAGTAGCGGGCATCTAGTAGAACGTACAAAAGAATAGAACTATCCTACTATCCGGGATAGAATAAATAGCAAAAGTAAAGAAAGACCCTATCAAGCTGCTGAATGGAACAGGAAGGGAGCAACTCACCGTGGAAGTCTCGGCCTACGAATCAGGGGCGCGCACCAGACTGGTAACCAGATATACCTGCCTCAAATCCTGTACAATTAAGTACAGAAGTGTAGACCTGGTCTATAGCCACGGAATCACCCATATGAGTGGACACATGAACAGTAGTGCCCAAAAGTGTAGGAGGAATAACCAGGAAACGAGCAAACAAAGATGATACATATGAATAGGTGGAACCTGGATCAAAGAATACCGAAGCATCCCTACTGCAGAAGGAAATAATACCTGTGATGATGGCATCTGAGGCTAATGCATCTGGCCTGGCTGGAAGAGCGTAGAATCTGGTTGGAGCGTCGGTTTGCTGACCTCCACCTGACTGAGCAGTAGCTGGCCGACCTCTCCCTGCCTGACCTCCACCTCTAGAACGGCCCCTACCAGCCGGCACTCCACCTCTAGGTGGCGGGGCAGCTAGTGCTGAAATCATAGGTTGCTGACCCTGCTGTACTGACTTGACCCGAAGCCTAGGGCAGTATCTCCTCATATGACCAAGGTCCCCGCACTCAAAACAATCCCGTGATGCAGCGACCTGCTGCTTTGATGGCCTGTAGACCCACTGGAAGAGGCCTGAATAGCCGGTGGACGGTATGAACTCTCCGACATAGCACTGAAATAAGAATCAGAAGAACCCTGAGGACCTGAATACTCACTGTAGGAACCCTGAATAGTTGGTGGGCGATAAGAACTCTCTGGCATGACGCTCAAATAGGGGCGCGCTGGAGCACCCCGAGCAGGTGGTGGTGCTGAATATGAGGGCCTACTGGGCTGTCCTCTCCCAAACTGACCTTTGCCCCTAGCCGGGACACCTCTGAACTCTCAGGAAAATGTAGCCCTTTTGTCCTGCTGCATCTGCTCCCTACCCCTCAGACGGTAACCCTCAATCCTCCGAGCATTCTCCACTACTAACTGGTAAGAAGTCCTCATCTCCATCTCTCGGGCCATGTTGGCCTTGATGACCAAATAAAACCCTGCAACAAACCTCCGCACCCTTTCTGCATCAGTAGGAAGTATCATCAATGCATGGCGGGATAACTTAGAAAACTTTGCCTCATAATCGGTCTCGGACATCTGACCCTGTTCTAGCTGCTCAAACTAATACCACAGCTCTTCCCTCTCAGAGGGTGGAATATACCTGTTTAGAAAAAACTGTGTTAACTCACTCCAAGTGATAGAAGGAGAACCTGTTGGCTGCCCAAAACATAAGACTGCCACCATCTGTGGGCCCTGCCCTCTAGCTAGAAAGTAGTGAAGTCAACCCCATGCGACTCCAATATCCTCATGTTGTGCCGTCTGTCCCTGTAACTATCAATGAAGTCCTGAGCATCCTCATAACGCTCACTCCCGAAGACAGAAGAGTGAAGTCTAGTCCATCTATCCAACAGCTTATGCGGGTCACCATTCGCAGCTGGTCTGGGCTCGAGTATCACTACGGCAACTAGCTGAGCCCCATCTCCGGGTAGTACACTAGGAGTCTGATACACTGCAGCTGCATGACTGTGAGCCTGACCAGTAGGGGTCTGTGCTCCCCCTCCTACCTGTGATGTAGCTGGATCTGCTGGAAATAAACCAGCCTGAGTCATGGTGTCCATGAATCGTAGCATACGACCCATGACCTCCTGGAATCCCGGTGTTGTCATAAAGTCTGCCGGGGTAGGCTCAGCTGCGGGCACCTTTCCCTGCTCCTCGATGATAGGATCTCCCGCAGGATCTGCTGGTGGTACTACTGGGATAGCTGGGACGCCCTCGTCCCCTACCTCAGTCTAGTGCCCTCCCCCAGCCTCTACCTCGGCCTCTCGCAACAGGGGGAGCAGCTCCTATCGGTTCTGGAATATCAGCTGTACATGTCCTCACCATTTATGAGAGAATAGAAGAGTGAAATTTTGTACACCAACTACTGCACGATAGGAATGAATAAAGAGTAGTTTTTCCTAACACCCTATAGCCTCTCGAAGATAAATACAAACGTCTCCGTATCGATCCCCAAGACTCTATTAGGTTTGCCCGTAACTCGTGAGACCTACGCGAACCTAGTGCTCTGATACTATGTGATCACGACCCATTTCCAAAATAGATCGTGATGACGCCCAACACCGTTGTCAGGCCAGCCAATGCAAAAATATTAATAAATTCTTATTTTACTTACCAAAAGCGGTTATAACACTTTTCTTGATTAACAAGTAAGACAGGTGATAATAAGCATTGTTTAATAATAATTATACAACCTAAAAGAACTGTCTACTTATGTGTGTGCCAAGACCTGGTGTTACAAGTAGCGGGCATCTAGTAGAACGTACAAAAGAATAGAACTATCCTACTATCCGGGATAGAATAAATAGCAAAAGTAAAGAAAGACCCTATTAAGATGGTGAATGGCACAGGAAGGGAGCAGTTCACCGTGGAAGTCTCAGCCTACGAATTAGGGGCGCGCACCAGACTGGTAGCCAGATACACCTGCCTCAAATCCTGTACAATTAAGTACAGAAGTATAGTATGAGTACACAAACAATATGTACCCAGTAACTATCCCATCTAATCTCGAAGAAGAAGAGACGAGAAGTCGACTTGACACTTACTAGGGTCAAATAATATAATAAAGTGTTCTGCTAGGCATGATAGTTACAGATAATCAACAGTGTGTAGCAAGAGGTAACCAGTCATGTTCTTAACAATTTTACAGTTAACCGTATACATTTCAAGTATTCAGTAGAACAAGTCATGGATAAGATTTCACACACACACACACACACACACACACATACACACACACACATATATATATATATATATATATATATATATATATTGCGCACATTATGTCGAGGTCAACAGCCCGATCCAACAGAAAAATAATAGTGCACTGCCAAAGGGTCAAATGGCACGAACCATAGATGCATCTATTTCTACCGAGGCGATCGGCCCGATCCACAAATATCAATTTATATCAAGAAAACACATGAATGCACATTTATTTCCAATTAAATTCATACAAGTGTCCAACAAGTGTATACGTTCACTCATTTCCTTTTCATGTCTCTAGCATATCCTAAGTGATCACATTAGCAATAGAGAGACATTTACAAATATAGCATGATACGGGCCCTAGACTACCCGGACAATTAACATAATAATAGCTACACACGGACTCTCGTCACCTAGTGCATATGTAGCCCCCGCGTTTAATAGTAAATTACTCAATTATTATACATATGGGGACAATTCCCTCTTACAAGGTTAGAAAGGAGACTCACCTCGCTCCAAAGTACACTTCCAATGCCAAGAACGAGCCCAAACCTTCAATTTGGAGCCGAACGATCCAAAACTAGTTAAATGAGGTAGGAACTAATCAATATAAGCTCATAAGATCATATTCTAGCTATTTAAGCAATTTTCCAACCCTTAACATGAGTATCCCAAATTCCGACCCCGGGCCCACATGTCCGGATTCTGAAATTTTGCAAAGGAAGTTGTTCTCTATAACCTAAGGATCAATAATATATGATTTCTAATTCATTTTATAACCAAATTTCACGGTGAAATCTAAGTTTTATTAGAACCCTAGGTCTAGCTCTAACCCCATGATTTTACCTTAAATCCTAGTGTTTAATCTACCTAAACACATGTGTTAAACTAAGAATGGGTGGGATAAGCTTACCTCAAGATGCCAAGTAGAAGCCTTCTCTCAAAAGCTCCCAAAATCGCCCAATGGAGTAGTGAAATATAGCAAAAATGGACTTAGAGCCTGTAATAAATGAACTCACTGCCTCAGCGATTTTCGCATCTGCGGTCCTGCATCTGCGAGAAAAAGACCGCATTTGCGAAATGGGTTGGGACCGCTTCTGTGGTCCTGAGGTCGCTTCTGCGGTTCTAGAGCCGCTTCTGCAGTTTGGCCTGGCCTTCCCTGGGGCCGCATCTGCGATAGATGGACTGCATCTGCAGTCCACCACCATAGGTGCGGTTATGACAGAAGCAGCAGCTTCAACACTTCTTCACTCGAGCCTCGTTCGATTGATGCTCGGGGCTCCCGGGTCCCACTCGAACATACCGACAAGTCTAAAATCACTAGACGAACCTACTCGAACCTTCGGAATGCCCGAAACGACAGTAAATCTAAGAATCACCCCCTAAAACTAAATGAATCAAACTTATGAACTTCAAGTTCTTAATTTTGCTCTATCGAGCCAAAATGCCCTAAAACTACTCGGATTGACACCAAATTTTGCGGGTAAGTCTTAAATGGTATTTCAGACCTGCACTAGGCTTTGGAACCAACATACGAGCCTGATACCCATGAAATCAATCATTAATTAGTTTCTTTAAATCCTTAATATTTCAGATTAGTGATTTCTAATAAAAATTCATTACTCGGGCTAGGGACCTTAGAATTCGATTTCGGGCATACGCCCAGGTCCCATATTTTCCTACGGGCACTTAGGGACCATCAAATCACGAATCCGGGTCTGTTTTCTCAAAATATTGACCAAAGTCTAACTTAGCCTTTTAAGAAAATCCTAAGGAATCAAATGGGCATATTTCACTCCAAACTCTTCCAAATCCCGAACCAACCGTCCCCGCAAGTTGTAAATTAGCTAAAGCAAGCGTGAGAAGTCTTATTTAAGGGAACAGAGTTCAAAAAGGCAAAACAACAAGTTGGGTCATTACAGCGTGTCCGAATATTGATTTGGAGTCTGTAGGTCATTTCAGCGTGAATTGGCGAAACTTGAAAAGTTGGAGGATTTTGGAAGTTTGACCGAGAGTTGACTTTATTGATATCAAGGCCAGATCCCGATTCTAAAATTTGGAATAGGTCCGTGACATTATTTATGACTTATGTGCAAAATTTGAAGTCAATCAGAGTTGTTTTGGTATGAATCGGCATTGGTTTCGGAATTCGGAAGTTCATTATTGCTTAGGCTTGAATTTGGGTTATGATTCGTAGAATTTATATTGTTTGATGTGATTTTGTCATAGTGTAGTTCCATCAAGTGTTTTAGAATTAGTTAGTATATTCGAACGGGGTCTCGGGATCCCTGGGTCTGATCCAGATCAAATCCGGAACAAAATTTGGACTAGTAGAATTGCTAAAGATTTGTAGCTTTTGGTGTAATCACACATGCAGAGGGATTGGCTGCAGGACCGGGCTCGCAAACGCAAGCTGGGGATCGCTGGTGCGGAGCTGTCCATGTCTAGCTAGGGTCACAGAAGCGGGAATAGATCCGCAGAAGGGACTTCGCTTCTCCGAAGTAGAGAAGCGCATGAGCAACAATGGTCGCAGGTGCGACATATTTTACCATAGGCGCGCATACACAGATGCAGCCTTGTTCTCGCAGAAGTGAAGAGTGAGGAGTTAAGTCATGGCCGCACTGCGATGGGAATTTTGCAAGTGCGAAGCCGCAGATGCTGCAGTTGGGTCGCAGGTGCGGAATACCTGGGCAGAAAAGGGGAAAAATTGAGGGTTTGATTCATAATTCATTTTTGGACTTTGAGAGCTTGATGGGAGGCTATTTCTCAAGGATTTCTCATATAGAACTTTGGGGTAAAGAATTCTAACTCTTTTTTGGTTAATTTACATGAGTCTATTGATAATTTCTTCATTTAATTAGTACTTTGGAGTTGGAAATTGGGGGGAAATGGTAGAAACTCCTTAGGCAAAATTTTTGAGTTTTGAAAGGCAAATTGAGGTCGGATTTGAGTAATTCTTGTATGGTTGGACTCAATATCAAATGGGTGTTCGAATTTATAATTTTTATCAGGTTCCGAGGCGTGGGCCCGGATTGACTTTTTTTAGTCGATTTTTCAACTCTTTGCAAATATCGTAATTTCTTTGTTTGAATTAGTTTGCTATAGTTATATTTATAGTACAAATTTTTTTGGCTAGATTCGAGACGTTCAGAGTTGGAAAATTGAGGAAACGACCTTTTCGTGGATTGATTTAGCATGGTTTGAGGTAAATAGTTGTATTAGAGGATTATTTCGTACCATGTTATTAGTAGTGCTCGTGTACTTGTTAACACAAGATTTTGTGGTTGGTTGTAATAGTATTTTGACTTTTTTTCTCAGATATTTTATGGTAGTCTTCCGTTGTTGAGTTATTTGACCATATTATTTATTTTCATTGTTAATCATGTGATCGTTGGCTTACTTAGCGGTTTGGGTTAGGCGCCATCATGACTTGTGAATTTTGGGTAGTGACAAGTTGGCATCAGAGCACTAGGTTGTTTAGGTCTCATGAGTCACGAGAAAGTTTAGTAAAGTCATGTGGATAGGTACAGAGTGTTTGTACTTATCATCGAGGGGTAGCGATTACATTCGTATCGTGCGACTTTGTTAATTCCAAAGTTTGAAACTTGACTCTTTTATTCTCTCACAGATGGTGAGGACATGTGCGATCGGATCAGGCGGAGGAACCCTAGTATCACCAGCTACGGCCGCGGTAGAGGCCGACGTACGACACGTACCACAACTAGAGCAGCACTTGTAGGGCCACTAGTTTCTCCATCAGAGGAGCAGATACCAGATGTTTTATTGAGCTGGTGGGACCAATTCAGGAACCAACTGTGCCCATTGAGATCCCAGGCCTTCAGGAAGCTTTGACACAGATTTTAACGGTATGCAATAGCCTTGCTTAGACGATTTCAGTTCAAGCCGTACCGGACACTTATTAGGCCGGGGGAGGTGCTTAGACTCCTGCTGCCCATACTCTAAAATAGGTAAGGGACTCCAGACACCAGGGGTACTACTAGCCCATTCGGTTGCTGTTACGCGGGCCGAGGTTTGCCCACCTTTGAGTGATGAGGATCATATGAGACTAGAGAGATTTGGGAGGCTTAAGCCTCCAGATTTTAGCGGGGAGGAGTCAGATAATGCCTGCCTACTCATTCCGGTCTATTTGTACCCTGCTACAATCTATTCCCTTAGGCACCAGGATTTCCTAGAGCGATATCACCAGAGTTTTTGCATAACGAGGTATTTTAGAGACTAGTGGAGTTGCATTTACCACTTTCCAATTGACTGAGTATCCTACCGATGGTGGACGTTCTATGAATTGAGCAGGCCAGTTAGAACAGCGCCACTTTCATGGCATGAGTTATTCATTCTCTTTTTAGAGACATTTTGTCCTACAGACTTGTAGGGAGGAGCTGCGTAAAGATTTTGAGAAGCTATACCAAGGAGAAATAACTGTGACCCGGTATAAGATGAGATTCATAAATTTGGCTCGTCATGCTATATGGTTGGTTCCTACAGCGAGAAAGCGGATCAGGAGGTTCATTGATGTAATGACCCGGACGATCATTTTGCTTTCTAGATCATTGTTTCCCTAATTAAACATCTCGTATGTGCTTTTATTTGTTATGACTTGCGAGGATTATTGGTTCGGGTTGAAATTGGAACACTTAGTTCCTTAACAGTGGCCTAAGATGGCCAAGTTTGACTTGAGTCAACATTTTGAGTAAATGACCTCGAAACCAGGATTTGATGATTCCAATATATTCGTATAATAATTTTGGACTTGGGCATGTCTTTGGATCGAGTCTAAGGTGATCCGGGAGCATTTCGGTGCTTAATGTTGAAAGATGGAGCATTGAAGATTTAAAGTGCTTTAAGCTTCGTTTGAAGTAGACTAGTGTAATTAAGGTTTGTTTGGGATTCCATGCCTAGGAATAGTTATGTATGGAAATTTATGACTTGCACACAAAATTTGGCATCATTTCAAGTTATCTAAGTATGATTCGACGCGTTCGAAACTAGTTGAAGAAGTTTGAAGTTCATAAGTTGAGTGATTTGGTTTTGGGTTATGATTCTTGGTTTTGATGTTGGTTTATGTGTTCTGAGTGTTTGAGCAGGTCCGTATTATGTTTATGGACTTGTTGGTGCAGTTGGACGGGGTCTCGGGTGAGTATCAGACCGCTCGGAGCAAAGTTCAAATTTTTGCAATTTGTTGTTCTGGTTTCCTTCTTCGTGAACGCAGAGATTCCCTCGCATTCATGATGAAGGATCTGGGCAGGTGGTGATTTGTTCTTCGCCTTGCTCGAGAAGATATGAGGCCCTAAGTATTCATGTTCATGAAGATAGTAATGCGTTGCATAGAAGAAAGAGGCCTAGGAGGGGGCAAACGTACTCCCCAGGCGGGATACTTAATGCGTTCTCCCTGAAAAGGAGGTGATCCAGCCGCACCTTCTATTACGGCTACCTTGTTATGAATTCACTCCAGTCACTAGCCCTTCCTTCGGCATCCCCCTCCTTGCGGTTAAGGTAACGACTTCGAGCATGGACAACTCCCGTAGTGTGATGGGCGGTGTGTACAAGGCCCGGGAACGAATTCACCTTTGCTCTTCACGTTCGTGAGGGTTTGACTATGTTTGTGAATCTTACGCTTGGAAAACCTTCGTAATCGTGAGTCTGGCCTCACATTCATGATAAATTATTCTACGCTTGAGCAATATTTGCCTTTGCGATCGCAAGGCTCCTTCCGCGATCGCGAAAGAGGTTTCACTGTGTAGCGTCTTAATTAAAAAAGGACTTAAGCCATTTTCTCTCATTTTCTTTTCACTTCGCTGATTTTGGAGCTCTTGGAGGGGGGTTTTCATCTACATCATAAGCTTCAGATTGTTTGTCTTCGTTTGAGGAGTTATAGTGAGGTTAAAGAGCCGAATAGTGGACTTGAAAGCGAGGTAAGTCTATTGCTTAATCTTCTAAGAGGGAATTTATCCCCTTAGGTGTATTAATTGTTGTGTGCTACTTTTGTGGGGAGCTACGTACATATGAGGTGACGAGAGTCCATACGTAGCTATGTTCATGTTATGTTTGGGTAGACTTTGATTCACATCATGCCTTAATTGTGCTATTTGTATCTATCTTGTGTATTGATTTCCTTGATTACGAGTGAGATTGATGATTAGAATAAAGATACCGATTTAGCTTCTTACTTTGGAAAAATTGGGAAATAATTGATGAACTATGAATCTGTGTCTTCTCGACTCGCATGTATTTCCGTGAGCGAGGTAACTTTCTCTACTCTTATAGGATCAGGTTGTTCACCTCGGTAGTATTGTAACACTATTCTTATGGGATCGGGACGTTCGCTTTGGTAGTACTGTACCACTATTTCTATGGGATTGGGTCGTTCACCTCGGTAGTACTAAGTACTACTATTCCTATAGGACCGAACCATTTTCCTCGGCATCTTCGTGCTTAATACGTGAGACTGGATTTGATTTGGTAACAATTGAGTTAGCGTCTTCAAGGCCGGTTATGATATGTTTAGTGATTTGATATAGACTCATGTGGGGCATTACTGTAATTGTTTTTATCTATTTTGTTGCTACTTGTTGTACATTCTATATGTCTACTTTATGTATTTCTATTACTGTTTGACCACTACTAAGCATCATGTCGACCCATCATCACTACTTCTTCGAGTTTAAACTAGATACTTACTAGGTACACGTGTTTTCCATACTTACACTACTCTTCTACACTGAATGTGCAGGCACTGAGACAAAAGTACTATCAGTGGTCACACGGGTACGGGACCTCACTTCTACAGAGACTTAGTGGCGAGCTGCTTGCTTTGCTTCGATATACAACATTGGAGTCTCCCTCTAACTTATTTATTATTTTTGTCTATTACCCTTTAGACAATAGCTGTATTAGTTTGGTATATTCTCTAGATTGCTAATGTACTTGTGGAACCAGGTTTTGGGGGCTTCTAGCATTTATGTACTATTGTACTGATCATTACTATCACTATGGTTTATGTGTTTCTCATGCTTGAAATTTTGAGAAAAGAGTTTGTACGGTTTCTTGAGATCTTACTTATTTTGGTCTTTTAAAAAAGGAAACTTTTGTTTTAAAAGATAAAAAGGGATAACCAAATTAGAGGTTCACTTGTGGGCTTGCCTAACGACAGCGTTAGGTGCCATCGTGACCTACTATGGGTGTTGTGTCGTGACAACTGATGGCCTCAACTATGGCCTATGCTATAGTTTGGCCCGAGAGGCTGAGACGGATGCTAGGTTTGACCAGGTGGTCGATATTGTTAGGTGCTTAGAGTTTGTTCGTGGGCTTGAGCATGAGGAGCGGGAGGGCAAGAGGCCCCGTAATTTTGGGGGTTTCAGTAGTACCTCATCTGGAGGTCAGTCACATCACAATAGAGGTCATCCTTACCGGCCACTCAGATGGCACGTACGGTTCATCGTGGTGCATCAGCTAGTCATGGTTCATACAATGCTCGTCGGGGTCAGTCATCTTTTAGTACCCTCCTAGCTTAGAGTTTATCCTGTGCTCTATCAATTCAGGGTTCGTCAGTACCAGGTTCTACCAGTGGTTATTCTAGTTCTCGGGGTCTGATACAAGCCCTACCACCATTGCCAGCTTAATGTTATTATGATTGTCGAGAGTTAGGGCATGTGAGGAAGTATTATACCCATTGTTATAGAGGTCCAGTGCACGGGGAGGCCAATCTATAACCCTTGCACTAGTTGCTACACCACCCGCTCAGCCACCTTAGGGTAGTGGTCGTACAGGTCGAGGTCTCCCTAGAGGGGGTGGTCAGGCTCGATGTTGTGCTTTTCCTGCCAGGCTAGAGGCAATTTCTTCTGACGTAGTGATCACATCTATTGTTTCAATGTGCCATAGTGATGCTTCCATACTATTTGATCCTGGTTCCACTTATTCATTTGTATCGTCATACTTGTCTCATTATTTGGATATTCCTCGTGATTCCTTAGTTACGCTTGTTGATGTATCCATACCGATGGGTGATTTTATTATTGTGGACCATGTATATTAGTAGTGTATGTTGAGTATAGGGGTATTGGAGATGATATTTGATCTTTTATTGCTTAGTATGGTTGATTTTGACATGATTTTATGAATGGATTGGTTGTCACCATGTCACGCTATTCTAGATTGTCCTGATAAGACCATGATGTTGGCAATGTGGGGATTGCCTGAGGTTGAATGAAGAGGTTCTCTGGACTATCTTTCCAGTAGAGTGATTTCATATTTGGAGGCCAACAGATGGTTGGGAAGGGATTTCTAGAATATTTGGCATTTTTGAGGGACGTTAGTGCTGATACTCCTACCATTGAGTCCATTCCGGTAGTAAGATGCTTTTTGTCGGGCATGCCACCCGACAAAGAAATTGATTTGGGTTTGACTTGGTGTCGGGCACTCAACCCATTTATCGATGCCCCATTTTTCTTAAGGCGAAATCGGGTTTACGACATTTGGAGGACAACTCTATTCCTTTTGGGAATTTGGGTTTTGGAGTTTGAAGAATCGCCACCTAATGATTAAGTGCATTAGGACACTAAGAAGAGTTTGAGTTTGAAAAACCAGAGTTTGGATAAAGGCTAGAAATTATCTCGAGGGGAAGGTGTTAGGCACTCCTCAAGATCCACTAATGTGGTTCCCGACCATGTTATATTGTGACTTTACATAATTAAGAAAGCAATTAAGGGGGTTCAAACAGAAAGCGTTCACATACAATATTGCAAGTAAATCGAAACTTCAGAAAAGTAAAGAGGGCAAAAATTTTATGAAATATTTTAATAATTCTACATAGAAATAGATGAAAGCAAGTAAGAGGGGAGGGGTCCTAGGTTAACGATTAATATGGATCACTTCAATACAATACCCAGCAATCACTCCTCAAAAGAGGGGTCGCACGTGATATTAGCGCATCGGTCATTATCTCCATATTCTACTCTTCCCACCCAGTAAAAGTTATTTAAAATGCGTGGGTTGGTCATGATCTCTTATTACGTTCTATTACCCGTCCTATAAGTCTTGGAGGGTATTTAGGACCACTATTCCTACAATGTAAGGACTAGGCTGAACCCTTCGATTTAAAGGATAAAATGCTAAGCGACATACATAACAAATAGGACCACACATAAGGGATCACACAAAGACAAATAAAGGCTCACAGATCCCTCCACAAGTGAGCACGTAATTAGCACGTCTCAAACACATTTAAGGTCTCCAAGATGGGAGTTTAAAAACAGGAATATTGAAATTAAAATAGTAAGTTTCAAGAGGGCAAATTAGCAGTGAAAGCAGAAGGTTCAGTTGAGACTGAGCGACTGGAAGAATGCTTGATTTTCCGAAATACAACTAAGGACAGCAGTAAGATTTAGAAGTATACAATAGTTTAGAGTTTAGTAAAATATAGATGAAAATTGTTAAAACATGGTTTTTGAAAATAGAGTAGTTACATTGAAGATGCAGTAACTTAACGAGACATAGGTCAAGTATTCAAAATAGCATGATTCTGGGCAGAAAGGGGTAACCCAGTGGTTTGAAAACATAATAGAACAAGCATCAGAAAATCAATGAGAGTAAACAAATGCACAATTTAGAGATTTGTTTCAAGATAGGGTGGGAGTTTTAGTAAAACAGAGCGAACATTAGAGAGGAAAAACAAGAAACAAAGTTCAGAATATTAAAGGAGGCCGATTGGTCCTAAGCCGGAAAAACATGATTAATCAATTCTTATTAGGCCTAAAGTTTGCCTAGGCGTCGTATGTATTACCTAATTGTCTTAAAGGGTGAACATGCATGTTAATTTCCAGTTTTAAAAGGGATACGCATACAGTTAACCATACTCGTATTATTAGATTAAGCATGCTAATAAGGCATTTAACAATTGTAACTCAGACAAGTATAAAACCCTAAATAACAGGATGTCTAATGCACATAGAAGTTCCTAAAACATGATCTCTAAATGCTAATGAGGATGCAACAATAGCCTTATAACAGTTATTTGCTTGTTATTAACTATTCATGGTTACGAAATGAGTATGACATGCTGAAAGTAAAGAACCTAGAGCAGGATTTCTAATGTATGAGATGCATGTCCTATACAGGTTATCTATTGCGCATATAAGTAAATAAATCCTATAAGCATGTTTGTTACCCATTACTTAAACTAAGCATGCATAACCCCCAATTCACTACAACCCCAATCATTCGTTTACAAGTTATTAAAAACCATTGATAGATGAATTACAGTAATAAAAGTAAAATAAGAAGTTATTCTATAGGGAGCCTTCATTCACGCCCAATCTTCCAACCTCACTCCTTTCGAGTTTCACAGCCTTGACATGGTCAGGGTGCGGCAAAGCTCCCTAGGGCCCCCATTGGGTCCCTGGCCAATACCATCACCCAAAACACTTACCATAATGTTGGACAGGTGCAGTGGAATTACCATCCTTGTGTGTCAAAGTTCACTGAGTACTTAGGGGTGCTCAAAGCAATGCTCACACGAAGGGGGTAGGACCTAATTTCTAAGAGTAGTGAAGTGCAAGAAGGAGAGGAAAATTCGTAGTTTAAAGAGTTTCAAAAACTGTAGAGTTGTACACAAGGGTAATGGGCAAAGGGACAAATAGATCACATAAATATTACCAAGGGACACAGAGACTTATGCAAACTCACTTAGCATGAGTACACAAAATCAAAAGAGTTTTAAGAGACCCTGAAATAGTCGGATTTAGACACAAAAAAGCAAGTAGTAACAGAATGTAGTCATAACATGCAAGGTTAGGAGCAAACAATGGTCATGAGCATGCAAGTGTTGACAGGCAACCAAGGAGTCAATTACATATTGCACAACAGAAGCATAGGTAGAAAACAATTAGGAATATAATACACTGAAAGAGTAATAACCATATTCGTTTTGGAACTTTGAAATTAATCAGAACATACCGGTAACAAGAGAATACAACAGAATGCAAGAGCCAAGTATAAGCAAAATATTAGCCTTAGCTTTTCAGCTAACTAATAACAGTCAGGAGCAGGGAGCAACAACGGAACAAGAGTGAAAAGGAGAGAAATAACACAAGAGAGAATGCAATGTGTATTGCTGTGTGTATTTGTGATATGCAATGTGTTCGTGTTTTGCAAAAGAGAATGGGGGGTACTTATAGTACTGAAGACGAGTAAACAAACGAGGTAGCAATCAGTAATTTAAGGAACTGGGTATCAATCATAATCAAATCAGCATATAGACTCCCCTTTAATTAAGGAATCAAGGTTAAACGGTAATAAGCAGTTATTTAAAAGGAAAGAAATCACAAAGCATGGTATGATCACATAAGGAAACAGAATAAGGTAAACGATAAAGACTAGATACATGATACTTAATTAGGGAAATATATCAGACAGGTCAATCAACATATCTGTGCACGCATATAGGGCAGGATACTACTTTAATTCTGGAAAATAGTCCCCAAAAATAATGAACGAGATTGAAAACCTAAGAGATCAGTACTAATTGAGGAAAGTATCCCATAAATTAAGGAAGCAATCCGGAATCAATACCAAACTATAAGGAGAATACATAAAATCACAATTTTAAGGCAAGTATCACAGTCTTAAAGAGGGCTTGTAAGAATCAGTATAAATCACCATGTAAACAGTCAGAGAAACCTTAAGCGAAGAACACAGAATGGTAGGGGAATGAAACATTAGCAACAAAATTAAAGCAAAGAACCCGAATTCAGAGAAGAACCCAGAAGAACACACAAACAAGCAAAAATGACAATAATACAAATATAAACCCTAAAGCTAGGGTTTTGCCAACTTAAGCAAAATGTTGAGAAATAGTACTAAGAATCATGACTCAGTACTCAAAAACAGAAGATAAAGTGTTTTCGAAAGGGATTAAGAAACCCTAGTTTCAAAAAGGGAACAAAAACGTTTAAACTACAATAATCGTAACGATCGAGTAGAAAATAGTGCAAACACATAAAGGTATGAGTTGAAAATCATTAAAAATACATAGATCTAAGAGGCTTGGGCCGCGATTGGGGTTTCATAAGAAACCAGAGAGAGGAGTGAGAGAAACCTAGCTGTGAAACTTAAGAATAATGGTGTTTACAGCACCGTCGAACAAACACCCATCGGAGAAAGGCCGGAAACAAAACCAAGCAAAGCTTCAGTGACCGTCTTGTATGGTGAAGACCCACAAACTATCAGGAATGAAAGGAACCGGTGAGATAAGGCTTCAAGGCGGCTGGTGGTTGAAAGGGATGAGGCTGGAGGTGGCCGGAGAGATGGTGAAGGCCATCGGAGAAGAAGAACGAAAAGGTTCTAGAGAGAAGGAGGAGAGGAAGAGACGAATAGAGAGAGAGAGACCGGTATCGAAGAGTGATGGGTCAGGGGTAGGTGATGATTTAATTAAGGAAAAGGGATCTAGGCCGCTGATCTTATTTGAACAACGGCTCAGATTAATTCGGAGCTGGGCCGGATGGTTTAGAGATTGGGCTGGGTTAGTTTAGGGATTGGGCTGGGTTAGTTTAGGTTTAATTAAATTTGATGGGGTGGGGTTAAATTGAGGCTAAAATTGCAATAATAATGGGCTATGCATTAAATAGCCAATTTGCACCTTTTATTTTATATAAAATAATTAAAATTATTTTAAAAATAAATTTAAAGCATTGAACTAACTAATATCATATAAACATTAATCTAAAAATACTGAAAATAATTTTATGATTGTAAAATGCTGTTAATCGTAATATAGGCTATAATTGCAATTATATGCAATTTTGCTTAAAAATATCAAATAAATTTGTAAAAAATATATGAAAAATTATCTCAATTATATTTTGGTGTAAATATGAGAATAGAAATAAATTATTCACCAAAATAATAATTTTGAGAGCAATTACTGGATTTTGTACTGCTAAAATAGATAATAAATTGATTTAAAATATCTTAAAAATTAGGAAACAAATACCAAAACTCTTGGGTATGCTTATATATGCATACAAATACTATTTTGAAAGTATTTTGAGTATAAAAATATATAAGGAAAAATTGGGTATCAACAGCTACCCCTCCTTACCCGAAAAGGATGAAAGAGTTGTCGGGTAAAGATATGATGACCAATTTTGACCGAAAGAAACGATTTGAAAAGTTTTGACTGAGCTCTGGTTCCTGAGTTGCCTACATATCCCAGGTCTTATAGGAATCAGGTCATATGTAGTTCAGGATCCATTGACGGAATATGCCGATGAAGATTTTGAAAAGAATGGACGCAATGTTTAGGTTGAGAAAGGTGGTTGAAGTCTGATAGACTGCGGGAACTGGAGCGGGATCACTCTTGCTGAGACGGTTGTTGATAGCCGATGTACCTGCAAATGAATAATACCAACATATATTGTGCATAAATTTAAACATGATGCAAGTTCCCATTGGACCATAAATGCTGTCCTTGGACGGTTAGGATGACGTCTTTGGACCATGACGTCCTGGGCCATGAAGCGTATAATAAAGGATTCGCAGGCTATGAAATGAGGTTCTCGGGCCATGAGGATGATGCCTCCGAACCATGATGCCTTTGAATAATGATATGCGAAAGATAAAAGTGGGGTCCTCAGGCCATGGCATGGCATTCTTGGGCTATGAAAATGGTGCTTCCGAACAATGATGCCTGTGGCTAATTTGGCAATGTTTCAGCCCATGAAAATGCAAAAGGTGGCGATCTTTCAGCTGATGCAAGACGTAAATGAAAGGTGGCGATATTTCAGCCGATGCAAGATTTAAATAAAGGTGGCGATATTTTAGCCAATGCAAGACGTAAATGAAGGGTGGCGATATTTCAGCCATGCAAGAGAGAAAGTGGCGATATTTTAGCCGATACAGAATTTAAATAAAGGTGGCGATCTTTTAGACGGTGCAAGGTTTAAATAAAGTGGCGATATTTCACCCATGCAAGATAGAGACAGAGCTTAGTCTTGGAAGGCAGAAAGGTAGCCTTATGCAATGCAAGAAATGCAGATGGAGGTAGAGCTTAACCTCGGAAGGCAGAAGGGTAGCCTTATGCAATGTAAGAAATGCATATGGAGGTAGAGCTTAACCTCGGAAGGAAGAAAGGTAGGCTTATGCAATGTAAGAAATGCAGATGGAGGTAGAGCTTAACCTCGGAAGGAAGAAGAGTAGCCTTATGCAATGTAAGAAATGCAGATGGAGGTAGAGCTTAACCTCGGAAGGCAGAAAAGTAGCCTTATGCAATGTAAGAAATGCAGATGGAGGTAGAGCTTAACCTCGGAAGTCAGAAAGGTAGCCTTATCCAATGCAAGAAGTGTAAAAAATGAGTAGTAGTAATATCTCTTAGCTGATATATTGCTATATTGTGGCTGCTGGGGGTAGCGTGTACAGATAGCAATTGTGAATAGGTGATGGTTCTTGAGAGTTGTATTCCTGGGAAGCATGGGTGTATAAATATATCTGCTAATTTTGCGACTTTGGTGCCTGCATCCAAAGAAAAATTGTGAGTTTTGTAAAGGGGGAAGGTTAGTTCGTCTTCCCGTGGACTTCGTTTGTCCTGCTTGGGCTCCTGTTTTCATTGAGGTACCGTCTCTAAACAAAGCAATTTTGATAGTAGCCACGTATGATTTAGTAAAAAATGTAAATACATAATCAAAGATAATAGTTTTCTTTTTAGATGAACCGACGACTGCGACGCGGTTCAAGATATTGCAACCTCTCTTGCTCTGGAATTTTGAGGGTCTTCCTCAATTTTACTGGGCTGGTGCTTTCGGCGGCTGAGTGCGACGACTGGCTAAAAATAAACTTCAGAATTTTGAGGGTCCTCCTCAAAATTCTGCCCTAGTTTCCAATAGCGGGGGAAATGAAAATTTTATTGAATTGTGACCGAACCCATAGGGCTGCCTACGTATCCCCTCTTAAACGAGAATCAGGTCAGGCGCAGTTCAATTACATCATAAAGAAATCATAAATGGCTACACATAGTATCGCTTCACTGCATCTGAATTGATCGGCTTCGGCCAAACTTCTCCGTCCATTTCTGCAAGGATGAGGGCTCCTCTAGTTAGAACCCGGTGAACCATGTACGGACCTTGCATGTTGGGAGAGAATTTCCCTTTGGCTTCGTCTTGATGCGGAAAAATCTTCTTTAACACCAGCTGCCCTGGTGTAAACTGTCTTGGCTTGACTCTTTTGTTGAAGGCTCTGGACATTCTATTCTGATACAATTGACCATGGCAAACTACATTCATTCTCTTCCAATCTATAAGAGCTAGTTGCTTGTAACGACTTCTCACCCACTCTGCATCGTCAAGTTCTATTTCCTGTATGATCCTCAAGGAGGGAATTTCTACCTCGGCTGGAATAACTGCTTCTGTACCAATATCCAACATATATGGAGTTGCCTCGATTGATGTGCGAACTGTGGTACGATATCCCAATAAGGCAAATGATAACTTCTCATGCCACTGCTTATGCTTTTCTATCATTTTCCTTAGTATCTTCTTGATGTTCTTGTTGGCCGCTTCTACAGCTCCATTTATTTGAGGCCTGTAGGCTGTAGAGTTCTTGTGTTTGATCCTGAATGTTTCAAACATTGCTTTCATCAGATCACTGTTGAGATTGGAATCGTTGTCATTAATGATCGACTCTGGGATGCCGAATCGACAAACGATACGGCCGCAAACAAAGTCTACCATGACTTTCTTAGTCACTGCCTTATATGATGCTGCTTCAACCCATTTGGTGAAATAATCAATTTCCACTAGAATGAACCTATGCCTGTTTGATGCGGCAGGCTCGATAGGTTTGATAAGATCCATTCCCCAAGCAGCGAATGACCATGGCGAGCTTGTTGCAGTAAGCTCATTTGGAGGCACCTTTATCATGTCTCCATGTATCTAACAGCGGTGACACTTTCGGACATACCGGATGCATTCCGTTTCCATAGTCATCCAAAAATATCCTGCCCGGAGTATCTTCTTTGCTAAGACAAAACCATTCATATGCGGACTGCAGGTCCCAGTGTGAACTTCTTCTAATAACTTGGATGCTTCCTTTGCTTCGACACACCTTAGTAATCCCAAATTGGGAGTCCTTCTGTACATGATTCCTCTACTATGGAAGAAGTTGTTAGATAACCTCCGAAGTGTGCGCTTCTGAGTAGGATTTGCAAGTTCTGGGTATTCTCCCTTTGTCAAATATTCCTTGATATCATGAAATCAAGGCTTTTCGTCCGCTTCTTCCTTGACATGAGCACAATAAGTTGGCTGATCATAAATCTTTACCAGGATAGGATCAATGAAGTTCTTATCCGGGTGTTGGATCATAGATAATAAGGTGGACAATGCATCGACAAACTCATTCTAGACCCGTGGAACGTACCGGAACTCTGTCTTTGTGAACCTCTTTCTCAACTCCTGAACATGATACAAATATGAGAGTATCTTGGAATTCTAGTTGCCCATTCTTCTCAGACCTGATGTATAAGTAGGTCTGAATCTCCGATCACTAGCAATTCCTGAATGTTCATGTCGATGGCCAACTTGAGCCCTAAGATGCAGGCTTTGTATTCGGCCATGTTGTTGGTGCACGGGAACCTGAGCTTGGCAGACACCGGATAGTGCTGACCTATTTCTGACATTAAAACTGCTCCTATACCAACTCCCTTAAAATTTGCTACTCCGTCGAAAAACATTCTCCAACCATCATAGGATTCTGCAATATCTTCTCCTATGAATGATACCTCTTCGTCAGTAAAATGCATCTTTAAAGGTTCGTATTCTCCATCCACGGGATTCTCAGCGAGATGATCTGCCAAGGCTTGTCCTTTGATTGCTTTCTGAGTTACCTAAACAATGTTGAATTCACTTAGCATGATTTTCCACTTGGCTAGCTTGCCAGTGGGCATGGGCTTTTGAAAGATGTACTTCAGCGGATCCATTCTTGATATGAGATAAGTAGTATAGGCACAGAAATAGTGCCTCAGCTTCTGAGCTCCTCAAGTCATAGCACAACAGGTGCATTCCAATAGCAAATACCGGGCCTCGTATGGGGTGAACTTTTTGCTTAGATAGTAGATGGCTTGCTCCTTTCTCCTCGTTTTGTCATGTTGTCCCAAAACACAAACGAATTCCCCATCTAATACTGCAAGGTAGAGCAATAGAGGTCTACCTAGTTCAGGCGGAACCAAAATTGGCGGCGTTGACAGGTATTCCTTGATTCTGTCGAAGGCTTTCTGGCAATCATCAGTCCATTTGGTTGCGACGTCCTTCTTCAACATTTTAAAGATCGGCTTACCAATGACAGTGGACTGAGCTATGAATCGACTAATGTAGTTGAATCTCCCCAGGAAACTCATTACGTCCTTTTTATTCTTTGGCGGTGGCAATTCTTGAACGACCTTAACCTTTGATGGGTCCAATCCTATCCCTCGGTGACTCACAATGAACCCAAGTAGCTTCCCAGCAGGAACCCAAATGCACATTTTGTGGGATTCAGTTTCAGATTGTACTTTCTCAGTCTGTTAAAGAATTTCCTCAGATCTTTCATGTGGTCAGTGGCTTTCTTGGATTTGATGATGACATCATCTACATATACCTCGATCTCTTTGTGTATCATATCGTGGAAAATAGTAGTCGTGGCCCTCATGTAGGTGGCCCCAGCATTCTTTAAACCAAATGGCATCATCTTGTAACAATATATCCCCCATGGTGTAATGAAAGCCGTTTTCTCAGCGTCTTCCTCATCCATCCATATCTGATGATACCTAGCAAAGAAATTAACAAATGACTACAGCTCATGCTTAGCGCAATTGTCAATTAGAATGTGTATGTTTGGCAAGGGGAAGTCATCTTTTGGACTAGCCCGATTAGATCTCGGTAGTCGACACAGACTCTGACCTTCCCGCCCTTCTTCGGTACTGGCACAATATTGGCTAACCATGTCGGATACTCTACTACCCTGAGAACCTTGGCTTTGACTTTATTGGTGACTTATTCCTTGATTTTCAAACTCATGTCAGGTTTAAACTTTCTAAGCTTCTGTTTTACTGGTGGGCATGTGGGATCGGTTGGTAGTTTGTGAGCTACAATATATTTACTAAGACCAGTCATATCATCATACGACCAGGCGAATATGTCCTCATACTCCCTTAGAAATTCCATGTACTCTTTCTTTTCTGATGGTGACAGATGAACACTGATATGCGTTTCTTTGACATTCCTGTATCTCCCAAGTTGACAATCTTAGTTTCGTCCAAGTTAGACTTAGGTCTATTCTCAAAATCCTCAACCACTTTAACGACCTCTTCTGGTATATCATCCTCTTCTGAGTCTATATCCATTTGTTGCATTGCCTCGTTGCAAGTCACAATCGTCGATTCATCAAGATAAGTAATAGTAATGCCCGAAGTGAGGTATTGGATGTTCTAGTAGGTAGTAGAGACTGTGCCATGGTGGCGACCATTTATTGAACTCTTTCCAGGTATATTCATATCCTAAACCAAAAGTGGTACCATGTTTCTTTAGCTTGATGGGTTTGGCAATTCCCTGGAGGTTTTTGCCAAGTCCCTTGCCTGGTTCATATCCACACCAATTCAGTATGCTTTCTATATTGTTATCCCACCATTTATCCTTGTCCACGACATTGACTCACTCAATATGGTGTTAGGTCTCTCTGCCTATTTTCCTTTTTCCTCGGATTGCCGAGATGGTTTGGCGATTGTATATGGGATTGCTACCGTCGCCATGAATGATAACCTCTTGGTGATTCTCAAATTTTACTGCCTGGTGTAGGGTTGATGCTACAGCTCCAGCGACATGAATCTAGGGCCGTCCCAATAACAAGTTGTAAGATGTTGGGACGTCTATCACTTGAAAGTCACTGTCGAACCAAGTCGGTCCCATCTCGAGACACAAACTGATCTCCCCAATAGTAGACCTTTGGGATCCATCGAAAACTTTAACATTGATGGCTCCATCCTTGATCTCATGCAGGCTCTTTCCCAATGTTCTAAGAGTCACCAATGGAAAAATATCGAGGCTGGACCCTCCGTCAACCAAAATTCTGGTGATGAAATAATCCTCGCATTGTATAGTGATGTGCAATGCCTTGTTGTGGCTTAGCCCTTATGGTGGCAGCTCATCTTCGTGGAAAGTGATTTTGTGACTCTACAATACTTGCCCTACCATGTTTGCCCTTTCTCCTCTAGTTATGTTGCTAGTTACATATGCCTCACTCAGTATCTTTGACAAGGCATTCTTATGTGTATCGGAGCTTTGCATCAGAGCTAAGATGGAGATCTAAGCTGGCGTCTTGTTCAACTTATCAATGACCGAGTACTCCTTTGCTTGTATCTTTCTCCAGATATCATCAGGTCCAGTTTTAATAGGCCATCCAGAGGCCTGCTTACTTGATTCAGCTAAATGTTTCGAAGTATAAACACTGCCGGTTCTTGTCATACCCTGCACCGCAACTGCTTCTCCGGTGTTGGCTTTTCCTTTTCTCCTTGCCTCGGCTGTGTAATCCCAAGGGAGGGTCTTCGTATGGAATGGTGCTATGCCTAACATTGCCACTAGAATGGGTACTCTTGCTTTGGAAGGTAAAATAGCAACTTCAAATGGCGTAGGTGCCTCTAGGGTCCCAAACTGGACCTCAATTGGTCTTGGTGTCTTTGCAGAAGGAGGTGCCTCGAACTCAAGTGGCATGAACATGTTTACTTCAGCATCTCCAGAAGGCTGGATATGGACTACAATCGGATTAAGTGTGACTGTCGGTTTCTTTGGCTTATCACTTTCAGCAATCAATCTGATCGATCCTTTGGGGTCCCAATCATCTTCTATCTCTATCATATGAATGCCTCCACCTCAGAGGGTTATTGCGGACATTCAGAGTAGGATCCTTTGCCACAATGATCTTGTTGTCAATCAAAGCCTGAATCTTGTCCTTCAAGGAGCGACACTCATCAATGGTATGCCCCTTCATGCCGGAACGATATGCATAGGTTTTGCTCGGGTTGACCCATTGGAAAGGATTTTCTGGAGTTATGGAAGGTATAGGGGTGACGTAACCAGTAGCTTTAAGACTTTCATACAGCTAGTCGATTGGTTCGGCAATGGCGGTGTATTATTTGGGAGGTCTGCGGTCGAAGTTTGGTCGAGGTCTAGGAATGTTTTGGAGAGCGGGAGGTGATTGATAGTAAGAGGGTTGAGCATCATAGGCTTGGTAGATAGGTGTGGTTTGAGAGTATCTAGGTGAAGTGGGATGATATGTGGGAGGTGGAGATGATTGGTAAGTAGGTGGTGGAGCTTGGTAGGAAGGCGAAGGTGCTTGGTAATTTGGGATAGGTTGATATGTGAGTGGAGGTAATGGGTAGGTTTGGTATATGACTGAGGATTTTGTCCTCTGTGCAATTACGGCACTCACATCCCTTTTCTTGGATACGCCTCCAGACTGTAGAGCCTTGTTGGTAGCCTGCAAAGCCTCAAGTTTTGAGACCATGCCACTTTTAATACCTTCGTCGATCTTTTCTCCTAGCTTGATAATGTCGGAAAATTTTTGGCCCTCAATCAGCATCAACCACTCATAATATTGTGGGTCCTGAGCTCGGACGAAAAACCTGTTCATCTGTTCTTCTTCTAAGGCCGGCCTGACCTTAGCAACTTCTGATCTCCAACGAGTAGCATACTCGTGGAATATCTCTATAGGTTTCTTCTTTAAGTTCTGGATGTAGAACATATCTGGTGCATTGTCCGTGTTGAATTTGAACCTGTCCATAAAATCAGATGCCATACTCACCCAATTTGTCCACTTCTTTCGGTCCTGACTAATGTACAAAGATAGAGCATCCCCTTTCAGACTTCTCATAAAGAGCTTCATGCGAATCTTTTCATCCCTTCCGACTCCGACCAGCTTGTCGCAGTACATCCTCAAATGGACTCTGGGATCCCCTATGTCATCAAACATTTCGAACTTAGGAGGTTTGTACCCCTCAGGAAGTTCGACATCTGGCTGAATGCAAAGATCCTCATAATTCAGCCCCTCGATACCTTAGTTTCCTTCAACACCCTGGACTCGGCTAGTCAGCTTCTTGAGTTCTGCGGCCAGGTTCCTGATAAGAGAGTCTCTGTCATCACACTCAGGTATGCTTGAAATTGGTTGAGTATAGTGTGGTATGGTTTCCACATAGATGGGAGTGTTGTGGAGATGATCATTTGTGGCATTTAGCGGTTCAGGGATGAGCAATGGGGTATTGTTTGAAGTGTGGCATGTGTTGCAGTGTTGAGCGTGAGTGGGTTGTTTTTGTGGCTTCGGAATGTTCTGTGGAGATGCGGGATTTTGAGTGTTGGGAAATTTGACATATGGGGTGGTGAGGGAAAATGATAAGTTCGCCAAGTTCCAAACTTGGTCCAGTTTTCCTGAAACGTCAATAACTTCTATTTGAGCTGGGAGGCACTTTCCTTGGAAGACTGAATACCCTGAGGAACCTCTATCCTTTCAACTGAGTTCTCCTTCCTGATGTTGCCCAAGTCTTCCATTTTTCCTTTGTTCTTGTTTCTGATAGGACTCGGAGGAGGAGAAGGTGGAGGGCCCTTAGATCTTGTGGAGTAAGATGATGATGCCAGAGTGCACGAACTAACCTTTGGGAGGGCCATTAGATCTTGCTCATAATTACAACAATATTGAAGGAAATCGGTAAAAGAAAGCATTAAAGAAAAGAAACAAAGAGCAAAGTTAGTTTCATAGAGGAAGAAGATATAAAGCAATAAAGAAGCAATAAAATCACAAATAACATGAAATGGTAAAATCCTTAAGAGAAAATCCCCAGTAGATTCGCCATGCTATCGATGCCCTCTTTTTCTTAAGGCGAAATCGGGTTTACGACATTTGGGAGGAAAACTCTATTCCTTTTGGGAATTTGGGTATTGGATTTTGAAGATTTGCCACCTAATGATTAAGTGCATTAGGACAGTAAGAAGAGTTTGAGTTTTAAGAACTAGAGTTTAGGTAAGGGCTAGAAATTATCTCGAGGGAAAGGTGTTAGGCACCCCTCAAGATCCACTAGTGTGGTTCCTGGCCATGTTATATTGTGACTTTACATAATCAAGTAAGAAATTAAGGGGGTTCAAATAGAAAGGGTTCACATACAATATTGCAAGTAAATCAAAACTTGAGAAAAGTAAAGAGGGCAGAAATTTTATGAAATATTTAAATAATTCTACATAGAAATAGATGAAAGCAAGTAAGAGGGGAGAGGGTCCTAGGTTAACGATTAATATGGATCACTTCAATACAATACCCAACAATCACTCCTTAAAAGAGGGGTCGCACGTGATATTAGCGTATCGGTCATCATCTCCATATTCTACCCTTCCCACCCGATAAAAGTTATTTAAAATGCGTGGGTTGGTCACAATTGCTTATTGCGTTCTATTACCCATCCCGTCCTATAAGTCCTGGAGGGTATTTAGGACCACTATTCCTACAAGTTAAGGACTAGGCTGAACCCTTAGGTTTAAAGGATAAAATGCTAAGCGACATACATAACAAATAGGACCACACATAAGGGATCACACAAAGACAAATAAAGGCTCACAGATCCCTCCACAAGTGAGCACGTAATTAGCACGTCTCAAACACATTTAAGGTCTCCAAGATGGGAGTTTCAAAATAGGAATTTTGAAATTAAAATAGTAAGTTTCAAGAGGGCAAATTAGCAGTGAAAGCAGAAGGTTCAGTTGAGACTGAGCGACTAGAAGAATGCTCGATTTTCAGAAATACAACTAAGGACAACAGTAAGATTTAGAAATATATAACAGTTTAGAGTTTAATAAAATATAGATAAAAATTATTAAAACATGGTTTTTGAAAATAGAGTAGTGACATTGAAGATGCAGTAACTTAATGAGACGTAGGGCAAGTATTCAAAATAGCATGATTCTGGGCAGAAAGGGGTAACCCAGTGGTTTGAAAACATAATAGAACAAGCATTAGAAAATCAGTGAGAGTAAACAAATGCACAATTTTGAGATTTGTTTCAAGATAGGGCGAGAGTTTTAGTAAAACAGAGCGAACTTCAGAGAGGCAAAATAAGAAACAGAGTTCAGAATATTAAAGGAGGCCGATTGGTCCTAAGTCGACAAAACATGATTAATCAATTCTTATTAGGCCTAAAGTTTGCCTAGTTGTCGTATGTATTACCTAATTGTCTTAAAGGGTGAACATGTATGTTAATTTCAAGTTTTAAAAGGGATACGCGTACAATTAACCATACTCATATTATTAGATTAAGCATGCTAATGAGGCGTTTAACAATTGTAATTTAGACAAGTATAAAACGCTAAATAACAGGATGTCTAATGCACATAGAAGTTCCTAAAACATGATCTCTAAATGCTAATGAGGATATAGCAATAGCCTTATAACAGTTATTTGCTTATTATTAACTGATCATGGTTACGAAATGAGTATGACAGGCTAAAAGTAAAGAACCTAGAGCAGGATCTCTAATGTATGAGATGCATGTCCTATACATGTTATCTATTGCACAAATAAGTAAATAAATCCTATAAGCATGTTTTGTTACCCATTACTTAAACTAAGCATGCATAACCCCCATTTCAATATAACCCCAATCATTCGTTTACAAGTTATTACAAATCATTAATAGCCGAATTACAGTAATAAAAGTAAAATAAGAAGTTATTTTATAGGGAGCCTTCAATCATGCTCAATCTTCCAACCTCACTCCTTTTGAGTTTCACAGCCTTGACATGGTCAGGGTGCAGCAAAGCTCCCTAGGGCCCCCATTGGGTCCCTGGCCAATACCCGCACCCAAAACACTTACCAAAATATTGGACAGGTGCAGTGGAATTACCATCCTTGTGTGTCAAAGTTCAGTGAGTACTCTGGGGTGCTCAAAGCAATTCTCACACGAAGGGGGTATGAGCTAATTTCTAAGAGTAGTGAAGTGTAGGAAGGAGAGGAAAATTTGTAGTTTAAAGAGTTTCAAAAATTGTAGAGTTGCACACAAGGGTAATGGGCAAAGGGACAAATAGATCACATAAATATCACCAAGGGACACAGAGACTTATGCAAACTCACTGAGCATGAGTACACAAAATCAAAAGAGTTTTAAGAGACCCTGAAATAGTCAGATTTAGACACAAAAAAGCAAGTAGTAACAGAATATAGTCGTAACATGCAAGGTTAGGAGCAAACAATGATCATGAGCATGCAAGTGTTGACAGACAACCAAGGAGTCAATTACATGTTGCACAACAGAAGCATAGGTAGAAAATAATTAGGAATATAACACACTGAAAGAGTAATAACCATATTGTTTTTGGAACTTTGAAATTAATCAGTACATACCAGTAATAAGAGAATACAGCAGAATGCAAGAGCCAAGTATAAGCACAATATTAGCCTTAGCTTTTCAGCTGGCTAATAACAGTCAGGAGCAGGGAGCAACAACGGAACAAGAGTGAAAAGGAGAGAAATAGCACAAGAGAGAAAGCAATGTGTGTGAGCACGTGATTTTTGCCCTATATGAATTACTCCCAGAAATTCAAACAAAACGATTTCTTTTATTATTTTGCAATTTTGTGGGTTTTTTGTGACATTTTATGTTAATTGTTGGCATTTTGTTTGCACATTTTAATTTATAAAAATACAAAAAATATTTGATCTCTGCACTTAGGGTTTTAAGTCTACATTTTAGGATTAATTAAGAAAGTAATTGTTTTATAAATGAAAAATCAAAAAATATTTGTTTAAGTTGCATTTTTAATTTTTGATCTTGATTTTGAGTGGTGTTTCTTTTAAAGTTGTTTTGTGATAATCATCATATGTGTTTAATTAGTTTTAGGATTAGTTGAATTTTAGAAATTAATTTTAGTTTTAGTTTTAAATAAAAAGAAAATTAATTAAAAGGAATTAAAATGGAAAGGGTTGAATTGTGGACCAATTTTGAATTGCCAGGCCGAAATAAGCGCCCAAATTACTGTGACCCAGCCCAAAGTATTTCTCCCCCGGTCCAGTCCCACACCCTACCAAAACGACCCTGTTCCTTCAAAATCGATCGCAACCCTTGATTTTCCCTCATCCAACGGATTAGAACTAACGAGGTTGTCGATATAAAATGGTCAGATAAGCCCTACCCCCCCCAAAGTCATCTCCTTCATTTCATCAGAGACGCCTCCACTGGGTCCGCCGCCGGAAATCGCCTCACGGCGGCGGCCGGTCGCCAATCCCGTCCAAAGTTACACCATAGCCTCCCCTCGTTCCCCTCTTTCCAAATTCCCCTTTAGTTTCTTTCGAATCATCACCAGTCTCTTTGAATCTTGAATCAAAGTCTCGATCCCAAAACCCTAACTCTTCAGATGGTACCCAAAGTCACACCAGGGCTTCGTCTTCATCTCCCCATTGTCGAACCACCATTATTTCCTCTCAAAACCCACTAAAACGCCCCCAAATTCCCTAACCCTAGCTGCCGCCTTTGGTCTCCGGTGGCGGCACCTCCACCCAAACACAACCAAATTTTCACCCTAGAGTCACCTTGAACCCCTCTTCCCATATCTCAAACAAACTCCTTCCGAATCCAGCCAAAACCATTCGAATCTCGGAGTTAGGGTTCAGATTCGAGGACTAGAGGAATTTTGGCTTGCTCAGGTTTTCAGGTGTTCATTTGATCTTACGACAGACTAACAACATCGTTGAGTCTTTAAGTTCGAAGTTATATTGAAATCAGTAAGTTCTTCTTGTTCATTTGATTTTCTGTGTCATATTCCTCCCTAATCAATTGTTCTCCTTGATTGATTTAGAATTTTTAGGGATTTAATTAGTTCTTAAGTCTGTTTTGTTTCTATATTTTTTTTGCTTTAATTTCTATTCTGTTTTGCTCTAATTGTCTAGTTTGTTTGATTTCGTATTTGATTTCAATTAGTTGATCTTTAGAGGTTCCTGCTAATTTGATCTTAATCTTGTTCATTTATTGCTAATTGTTAGCTCACTGATTATCTTAGGTTAATTAGAATTAATGTGATTAGTTAATTTGGTTTTAGATTAGTTTGGATATAGTTGATTAGTCTAACCCTTGACTGACTAACCTTGGTTAGTTTGAGAGTTAGTTTGGTTGATTTGGTAATTTTAGTTGAATAAAAGGATAAGTTGGGTAATTCAAGGATAGGGAATCATTTAATAACTGATTTGGAATTTCCTAGTACATTCTAGATGGGATTCAAATTAGAATATTAGCAACTTAGTGGTGTAACTTGGGCAATAAGTCAACAAATAAGGGGGCTAACTAGCTAAAAAGTAAAGAATAAAAAAGGGACTAAAGGGTAAAATAGAAATCTGAGGGCTACCCTTAGTCTTGCCTATATAAAGCGGCCCCAATGCCTTAATTCACAAGTTTTGGCATCTGAAAAATTCCCCCCAAAAGTGTTCTACAAGTTTTTCACAATCTGAAATTTGAATTTCAAATTCCAAAACCAAATCTGAAATTTAAAGTTAGAAAATTCCTCTTAGATCTTAAACCTTCAGAAAATCCCCACAAAAATACTGTTTCATTAAAGCTTTTGCTCAGATTAGTTTCAAACTCCAGCTATTAGTTTGAATTTCTAGCCTAGATAAGCTAAAAATGACCTGAAAATGCATGTGTTTGATTGCTGAAACTTTAGAAGTCATGAGTTCAATTTCGATTTTATTTGGGTTCAGTCAAGCATATTTTGGTTATTCATTGGTGTTGTTTCTTCTGTGGCTTATTCCTGCGTTTTGTGGGTTGTTTGCTGCTGGGTTTAAGTGTTGTTGTCTCTCTACTGATTCACTTTGTTTCCTTCCCATTCTCATATCCAAGTATTTGCTCTGATCCGTTGCATTGATCATGATTTGAAGTAAAAAAATGAAACGTAGAAATCTGTTCAGCCTTTGGACTAAATTCATTTCGTGTTGATGATGTTTAGCTTTGACATAATTAGATTCATCCCTAATTTTATTCGAATTTTGCATTTGGATTCTATTTGTCATGACTAGTTTGAACTAATTAGATGAACTGTCCTAAGTAGCTAGTAGATCCCTGATTTAGCTGATGAATTTTTGTAATTAATAAGGACTGTTTGGACTGTTTTTTTTAGTTAGCTGTACTTCTGTTAATTCTATGTGGTTGTGATGTCAATTAGAAATGTAAACTAGATCTAGTGTTAATCAGGCGTAAGGTTTAGAATTAATAGGTATAATCCTATAGATGTAAGCTCGAACAGATCTTGCAATTCAGATATATCACGTGTCCCAGTTTGTTCATGTTCAAATAAATTAAAATCTATAAAAGTTCATTTGTGGTTTATGAATCGTAAGACAGCATGATATTTTGCAGAAAATGGCTCGAAATAGTATTTGTTTCTAGAATTCAGAACGTTAATAAGATCATTCAGGGTAGATCACTTGAAACTAATGGATTTGCCAAATTAACCAATTTAGTTGTTAACCATCAAATGACTGAAGATTGCTCAAGTTGTTGACATTTGAAAGTTAAAGTGTTTTTGATTTGCATTGATCATGTATTTGCCCAGAAGCGTAGTAGCAAGCTCCAAATTAAAGTGGCATTGGATCTTTGGGCCTATCACAAGCCCAGGCAGCCCAGTTTTGAACAAAGATGTTATTCCTTTCCTAAGTTCTGCTTTACTTACTAAGTTACCGGGCTTAATTGATTTGAAATTGGATCATAGGATTTTGGGCCTCTCAAATATGCTGAATAATTAGGGCCCTATTAGAGACAATCCATAATAGAAAAATCGTAGTCCTTTAGGTTGACTTTAAAATAAATGAGGTGCGCCGCGCAAAAAAAAATAGTACATTGCGTGACCCTCTTAATTATATTAAAAATATTTTAGACTTCGGGACGTGCCATTTAGCGAATTTCATGGCATCCCGCAAAGTTAATAATATGCTAGTTGCTTTAGGCCCGTTATTTAAATAATATTACCTTCCTAAACTCGGGTGCACATTTATGTGACTCAAATCCAAATCTCAATGAAGTCGAAATGTGTCAAAAACCGTGGGTGCATTTATGTGACATGGTTCGAGACATGTTTTCAAGATGTTGTAATTCTTTTTAAAAATAATAATAAAAGCGGTTTAAAGTTAAAAAGCATATAAGTTAAAACTTGTTTTAAAATCATATAACTAAGTCAGATATAACAGTTGAGTGACCGTGCTAGAACCACGGAACCCGGGAATGCCTAACACCTTCTCCCGGGTTAACAGAATTCCTTACTCGGATTTCTGGTTAACGGACTGTTAAATAGAGTCATATTTTCCTCGACTCGGGATTCAACCGGTGACTTGGGATACCATAAATCTCCCAAGTGGCGACTCTGAATCTTAATAAACAAATCCCGTTTCGATTGTCCTTTAATTAGAAAAACTACTTTACACCCAGCGGGTGTAGTGAAAAAGGAGGTGTGATAATGTGTATTGCTGTGTATATTTGTGAAATGCAATGTGTTCGTGTTTTGCAAAAGAGAATTGGGGGGCGGGGGCGGGTTACTTATAGTACTGAAGAAGAGTAAACAAACAAGGTAGCAATCAGTAATTTATGGAACTGGTATCAATCATAATCAAATCAGCATATAGACTCCCCTTTAATTAAGGAATCAAGGTTAAACGGTAATAAGCAGTTATTTAAAAGGAAAGAAATCACAAAGCATGGTATGATCACATAAGGAAACAGAATAAGGTAAACGATAAAGACTAGATACATGATACTTAATTAGGGAAATATGTCAAATAGGTCAATCAACATATTTGTGCACGCATATAGGGCAGGATACTACTCTAATTCTGGAAAATAGTCCCCAAAAATAATGAACGAGATTGAAAACCTAAGAGATCAGTACTAATTGAGGAAAGTATCTCATAAATTAAGGAAGAACTTCAGAATCAGTACCAAACTATAAGGAGAATACGCAAAATCACAATTTTAAGGCAAGTATCACAGTCTTAAAGAGGGCTTGTAAGAATCAGTATAAATCACCATGTAAACAATCAGAGAAACCTTAATTGAAGAACACAGAATGGTAGGGGAATGAAACATTAGCAACAAAATTAAAGCAAAGAACCCGGAATTCAGAGAAGAACCTAGAAGAATACACAAACAAGCACAAATGACAATAATACAAATATAAACCCTAAAGTTAGGGTTTCGCCAACTTAAGCAAAATGTTTAGAAATAGTACTGAGAATCATGACTCAATACTCAAAAACAGAAGATAAAGTGTTTTCGAAAGGGGTTAAGAAACCCTAGTTTCAAAAAGGGGACAAAAACATTTAAAACTGGAATAATCGTAACGATCGAGTAGAAAATAGTGCAAAACATAAAGGTATGAGTTAAAAAACATTAAAAATATAGAGATCTAAGAGGTGTGGGTTGAGATTAGGGTTTCATAAGAAACCAGAGAGAGGAGTGAGAGAAACCTGGCTGTGAAACTTAAGTATAATTGTGTTTACAGCACCGTCGAACAAAAACCCATCGAAGAAAGGCCGGAAACAAACCCAAGCAAAGCTTCAGTGACCGTCTTGCATGGTGAAGACCCACGAAGTCTCATTAATGAAAGGAACCAGTGAGATAAGGCTTCAAGGCGGCTGGTGGATGAAAGGGGTGAGGCTGGAGGTAGGCGGAAAGATGGTGAAGGCCATCGGAGAAGAAGAACCAGAAGGTTATAGAGAGAAGGATGAGAGTAAGAGATGAATAGAGAGAGAGACCGATCTCGAAGAGTGAAGGGTCAGGGGGTAGGTGATGATTTAATTAAGGAAAAGGGATCTGGGCCGTTGATCTTATTTGATCAACGACTCAGATTAATTCGGAGCTGGGCCGGGTGGTTTAGAGATTGGGCTGGGTTAGTTTAGGGATTGAGCTGGGTTAGTTTAGGTTTAATTAAATCTGATGGGGTGGGGTTAAATTGAGGCTAAAATTGCAATAATAATGGGCTATGCGTTAAATAGCCAATTTGCACCTTTTATTTTATATAAAATAATTAAAATTATTTTAAAAATAAATTTAAAGCATTGAACTAACTAATATCATATAAACATTAATCTAAAAATACTGAAAATAATTTTATGATTGTAAAATGCTGTTAATCGTAATATAGGCTATAATTGCAATTATATGCAATTTAGCTTAAAAATATCAAATAAATTTGTAAAAAAAATATGCAAAAATCACCTCAATAATATTTTGGTGTAAATCTAAGAATGAAAATAAATTATTCACGAAATGATAATTTTGAGAGCAATTATTGGATTTTGTACTGCTAAAATAGACAATAAATTAATTTTAAAAATCTTAAAAATTAGGAAAAAAATATCAAAACTCTTGGGTATGCTTATATATGCATACACATGCTATTTTGAAAGTATTTTGAGTATAAAAATATATAAGAAAAAATTGGCTATCAACACCATCTCTACTCTATCGTATCGTATGGAACCAAAAGAGTTGAAGGAATAGGAAGAACAGCTTCAGGAGCTACTTGATAAGGGATTCATTAGGCCTAAAGTGTCTCCTTGGGGTGCACTGGTTCTGTTTGTCAAAACAAAGTTGGTACTATACGGATATGCACTGATTATAGACAGTTAAACAAAGTTACAATTAAGAACAAGTACCTACTGCCACGCATTAATAACTTATTTTACTAGCTTCGGGGTGCTAGAGTGTTCTCTAAGATTGATTTAAGGTCCGGGTATCACCAGTTGAAGATTCAAGATTCCAATATTCTGAATACGGCATTCAAGATCTGCTATGGTCATTATGAGTTCCTTGTGATGTCTTTTGGGATGACCAATGCCCTAGCATCATTTATGCATCTGATAAACTTTATATTAAATCCATATTGTGATTCTTTTGTCATAGTATTCATTGATGATATAACGGTGTACTCACGCAACCAGGAGGAGCATGGGTAGCATCTAAGGATTGTACTACAGACGTTGTGGGAGGAGAAACTTTCAGCTAAATTCTCCAAGTGTGAGTTTTGTCTAAATTCTATGGTGTTTTTATGGCACGTGGTGTTCAGTGAGACTATCAAGGTTGATCCGAAGAAGATTGAGGCAGTTCAGAGTTGGCCAAGACCATCTTCAACTATTAAGATTCAGAGTTTTCTTGGCTTGGTTGAATATTATCGCCATTTCGTGGAGGGTTTCTTGTCCATTGCGGCACCTTTGACTAGATTGACCTATAAGGGTGCCCCATTTAGGTGGTCTGATGAGTGTGATGAGAACTTCAAGAAGCTCAATACTGCCTTGACCATGACTCTAGTTCTAGTTTTGCCTTCAGTATCGAGTTCATATATGGTTTATTGTGATGCTTCTCAGATTGGTATTGGATATGTTTTGATGTAGGAGATATGGTGATTGTTTATGCTTCAAGTCAGTTAAAGCCCCATGAGAAGAACTACCTCATTCATAAATTAGAGTTGGTAGGCATTATTCATGCATTAAAGATTTGGAGGCATTATCTCTATGGCTTGTTGTATAAGGTATTCACAGATCATCGGAGTCTACAACACTTGTTTAAGCAGAAAGATCTAAATTTGAGGCAGCGGAGATGGTTGGAGCTATTAAAAGACTATTGGATCTGCACAGTTAAGTGCAAAGTGTAGTACAAGTACAACTGACCAAATGTACTCACTAAATATCATAACTAACCTGGGCAAAGAAAACAAGAATTATAAATAATACATGCTATAACATGTACAGTTTCATAAATCCAACAAGTACAGAATAATAATCTGATCATATATAAGGTATAAAAAGGACTATCTGTGTGTGTGTCCAATTACTCAAAATCTCTGCTCAGTTACTGATACATCATATAAGGTGATGTGCAGATAAGTTAGACAATAAACCATGGAAATTCCATATAAAAATACAATTCCAAAACAATACTGGCCAGACATTCCTCAACCTTTCCATATCCATATTGAACCACTAATCAGTATCTATTAAAGGTGTGATGAGTTTTTTAAAGAAAGGCAAGTTAAGCCTGTGGTTTTTTGGTCATTTTTAGGTGTTGGAGAGAGTCGGGGAGGTTTCTTATAGGCTTGCTTTGCCTCATAGTCTTTCGGTAGTTCATCTAGTATTCCACGTTTCTATGCTTTGGAAGTATCATAAATATAGGTCGCATGCTTTGGAGTTTTGCAAAGAGCATTTTGATGAGAATCTGGCTTTTGAGGAAGAGTCGGTTCCATTTTGGCCAGGCATGTCCGAAAGCTCGGGTTTAAGAAGATCAAGTCAAGGAAGGTTCAGTGGAGTGGTCAACTAGTCAATGAGGTAACTTAGGAGACCGTGCTTGAGATACAGAGTAGATAACCTTGCCTTTTTGGCATTTTAAGTATTATTACAAACCTGTTCGAGGATGAATAGTTATTTAAGAGGGGAGAATGTAAGAACCTGGCCGAATGTTTTTGTGTATTTGAGCCTCATTTTCCTATTTGATGTTTCCAGTATATTTTATTACCATTTTGTGACATGAGGAGATGGTTGGTTTGGTTTCGGGAAGGTTTTGGAGTGAATTGGAACACTTAGTTCCATTTTTGGAAGCTTAAGTTGTAAGAGTTCACCAAGATTGACTTTTGTGAAGATGACCTCGGATTTGTGATTTGATAGTTCCAGTAGATTCACATGGTGATTTTGTACTTATGCGTATGTTCGGATTTTGATTTGGAGGTTCCTAAGATGTTTTGGCTCTATTTGCTGAAAATTGATAATTTGAAGGGTTGGAAAATTCACAAGTTTGATCGGGAGTCGACTTTGATTCTAGCAAGTTGAGATTGTTATTTCGGTACTTATAATAGGACCGTTTTGTCATTTGGAACTTATGTGGAAAGTTTGGTTTCATTCAAAGTTGGTTAGGCGTGAATCAGACTCTTGGTTGTGAATTGAAGTTCTTGAACTTGAAGGCATGCTATATGTGTTTTGGTATTTGATTCGTGATTGTAGATGTTATTATGATGTTTTGAGCTTGCGAGCGGGTTCATATATGGTTTATATACTTGTGTGGATGTTCGGAGAGGGATCCGAGAGGCTTTAGTGAGTTTCAGATTGATTTCTGAAGTTGGAAATATTACTAGTATTGCAGACATCACATTTGCGAGGTCCGTATTTATGGACTTTTGTCGCATTTGTGATGTGGGATATGGGAGGCCAGCTCCGCATTCTTTTGCGATGGGTAGCTCACATTTGCGATTGAGGGTTGAATTTGTTATGTTTTTAGTCGCTTTCGCGACCTCCGCTGCACAGGGGTTCTGGTCATTTTGCGAGTCTTTTTTCGCATTTGCGAATCTCTGATTTCAAATGCGACACGAGCATCTAGTTTTATTGAGGCATTTCGGGATTTAGGATCATTATCTCAAATTTTAAACACTAGAGAGAGACAATTTTAGCTTGGATATTTTCACACAACGCTCTGGGATAAGTGATTTCTACACTTTTCTAATATTTTCTCAAAAGTTTACATGTATTATTAACACCAAATACATGGAATTTTGAGGGAAATTTGGGAATTTTTTCTACAGTTTAAGAAAATAAAATTTGGGATTTTAAGCTATGATTTGGACTTAGTTTTGGAATCTAATTACATGTTTGGACTCTTGGGGTTATGGGCAGTCGTGATCTACCCCTTGATTTGGGTTTTGACCATGTAGACATGGGCTTCACTTTTGGGAACTGATTAAAGATTGATGGGTAGCTCACATTTGCGATTGAGGGTTGAATTTGTTATGTTTTTGGTCGCTTTCGCGACCTCCGCTGCACAGGGGTTCTGGTCATTTTGCGAATCTTTTTTTGCATTTGTGAATCTCTGGTTTCAAATGCGACACGGGCATCTAGTTTTATTGAGGCATATCGGGATTTAGGATTATTATCTCAAATTTTAAACACTAGAGAGAGACAATTTTAGCTTGGAGATTTTCACACAGCGCTTTGGGATAAGTGATTTCTACACTTTTCTAATATTTTCTCAAAAATTTACATGTATTATTAACACCAAATACATGGAATTTTGAGAGAAATTTGGAGATTTTTTCTACAGTTTAAGAAAATAAAAATTGGGATTTTGAGCTATGATTTGGACTTAGTTTTGGAATCTAATTACATGTTTGGACTCTTGGGGTTATGGGTATAGTCGTGATCTACCCCTTGATTTGGGTTTTGACCATGTAGACATGGGCTTGACTTTTTGGAACTGACTAAAGATTGAAGCTTCATTATTTGGAATTTATTCCTTTAGTGTTGTTTGACGTGATCGAATTGTTTTGGTTAGGTTCAAGCCGGTTTGAGGTGATTTTTAAGGGAAAGTTGATTTTAAAGGGTTAATTTAGGCTTGTTGAGCTAAAGACCTTACCTAATCTTTTGTGAAGTGATAACCCCTTAGGATATGGACGTTATTTTATATTTGCAATATATATAAAGTAACGTATATGCGAGGTGACGAATGTATATGTGAGTGCCATGTATGAAAAACGGCGGGATTAGACTCTAGGCTTCTAGTATGCCTTAATTTGATTATGTGCTCCCTATAATACATGTGTAATCCTTTGCATGACTACATGAGCTTATCCTTTGATGCTAGAGATCATGTTTTAGTATTATTATATCCAAATTAGCCAAGAGGAGTGTGAAAATCATTGCTATATTGATTTAGCTGTAGTCATATTTTACATCTTGAGCACATATTTACACTTTATTATTATTATTATTATTATTATTATTATTATTATTATTATTATTATTATTATTATTATTATTATAATATCTGTATACACCTTATTGATGACTTGTGGGCATATGTATCTTGATGATAATTTTTTTCCTTGGGTTGTTACGATTTGGCACATATAGACATGTTAAGTGACTTGGTTTTGTGTTGGCATGAGGTCACTTTCGTGCAGGTATTATGATGTGATGATATTGTGGCACGAGGTCTTTATCATGAGATTATGATGATATTGATATTGTAATGGAACGAGGTTTTTATTGTACAACGTGTGGATATGGATCTATCCCCTAGGGTTGCCCTCTCATAGTTCTCTTTTGATGGCGTAAACGTAAAATTGTGGTACCTTGACTAATGTTGTTGATTCTGATGTGGAGGCGGTTGGTGGAAGACGAGTATAACAGTAAAAGCTTGATCATGCAAGTGAATCTTTTGTGCCTTGTGCATTTTTACATGCTTTTATGTGAATTTTAACGTATTACTTTATGCCTCGTGTAAACTGATGATTTGATTGTCAAGATTGATATACCTGTGTTGAGTTGATAACTCTTGTTTTGTTGAATTGATGATATTGCATCGGTTATAATCTTGTTGCAAGTTATTATTTATATTGTACAAATTCTTTTATTTGTGAGTATTACATGACTGGAACCTCATCACTACTTCACTGAGATTAATTAGTCTTAACACTTATTGAATAGATGTTATCCGCATACTATAATTTTGCATATATCAGTGCAAATTCAAGTGTTGGCAGCATTGGGCCTAGGGAATAAATTCATTTGCTGATTGAGAGGATACAAGGCAGTGCTACATAGACATGGCAGATCCTTGGAGTCCCCTTGATTTACTTTGATATTGTTGCCTATAAATTCAGACATTATTTTACTTTTTGAGACATCTTTATGTATTTGGTTTAGAGCTCATGGTTGTGTACTATTTGGTTTTGGGAGTTTGTATTATGTATGGGCTTATATATGTTGATTGTTTATTCTACTGTTTATGATAATCCAGATATATTATATCATGTCTTGTTGATTGAATGATAGTGTGATTGGCTTACTTAGCCTTGGAGGTTAGGTTTCTTTACGGCCTTTGATATTTTGGGTCGTGACACTGAAGCAAAATGTCACTTTACAATTATGCTTTTTTCATTCTACTTTACCTTTTTATTCCTCTTTCATTTTTTTGTCTTTTTCTTTTCCTTTTTTCTTTTTTATAATATTTCCTACACGAAAATGGTGATTCTAGCGAGGAATCTTCAGCTATCCCCGTTTTACCATTTAAAATATACTTGGGACAAAAAAAAAATAGGGGAGCAATGGAACGAAAACAAAAAGAATCAGAAAGAAATGGGAGAAATTTGAAATTGAAAAAATAAGAAAATGAATTAATTGGGTGAAGGGACAAACCCGAGAAAGAGACTTGAGAAGGAGCGTGTTTGGAGAGTAGAAGAAAAGGAACAGGAAAAGAAACGAAAACAAATGTTAAAATAAAAAATGAACCAAAAGGAAATTATATTATATGGTGTAGAAAAAGAAAAACATATTTCGAAATATGGTTTGTATGTGTCATACACGATTTCAGTTGAAACTGAGGTTGCCCTAAAAATATGATAGTATTTATTATAGTTCAAATAAAGTTAGAGGGGTTATATAATCCTTGCAAAGCATAAGTATACAACTAATAAAGTGAAACATCTACAGAGAGTAATTATATATTATCCCATCATATCTCAAAAGAGTTGTATTTAAATTCTTTAGAGGCTCTTCAACTTAATGGCCAGTCTTTAAGGACTAAAATAACCTTAGATATCATAAATAGTCCCTTGTTTCGAAAACGATATTATTTGCCGCCTCATATTACCATTTGGTATCACAAAGCAAAGTAAAACGCAACAATTCATCCTTCTGCTACGTTTCAAGAAGCTGATTTATTGTCATGGAGTTGCATATCTCCCTACTTTGTCTCCTCTCTTTCTTTATTTACTTCACAAGATAAAAGTAGCTCTTCATTACGCTCTCTTATTTTATTTTATATTCTATTTCCTTTCTTCAAAAAAACATAATTTAATTATTGTCTTTAACGCGTGACATACTAATTTAGCACAATATACGTTTGCATGTGTCTCCTTATCAGTAATTGGCTAAACCTATCACCTTTAGAATAAAAAGGAAATAAATTAAAATTACAATTAAAATTAAGTAGATTGTTAATTGAATAAGTTGTATAGTACTCATGACTTTGAGACTAAATTGTAGCAAGTTTAGAAGTTGTTCTTTGTCTGGTTAATATTTTACGTGAAAAAAGGGGCCGCTAGACATGGAAAAAAGTGACATATGTTGGGCTTTGAACTTGTAGTATCATCGTTGATTCTCATGCCTCAAAATAAATAACAAAATCTTTTTTTTTTTAAATGAATTATGCTAGCCGTCTTCTTTTGTTGACCAATAAAAGTGTATAAACAATATTACAACCTCCTAACTAATTGTTTATAAGTTCAACATTTTCCATTTTAAAGCAATACTCCTATTATTAACTAAAAATATAGTCATGATTAGTTCCTTGATTTTAGGAAGAGTATGAGGACAGAAAGACGGCTCTTAGTTTACTTGTAAAAACTATTATCATGCAACATCTTTTCTCTTTGCTTTGAGAATCCTCTCCCTGCCATTCTCCTAAAGGTGTCATCTTCTTTCTTTCTACTTTCTCTCTATTTTCTTCATCTTTCTCTTTATTCTTTGTCTTTTCAAGACATAAACATCTTCCATACTCTTTACGATAACATATGTTCATAAGAAAGAAAAAAGATTGATATTTCATTCATTCACATGTTTACATATTGAGTATAATGAGTTGCATGTTTCTTGTGATTTCTTAAATGATAAATGCAATTTTTTTTTTTTTGGTGTTAAAATTACTTGCCTTTTATCTTTAATGACCAGGGCTCATTGTTTTGGGAGAACGGCAGGGTTTAAAACGACGTGTTTTGGCATAGATTGTGATTAAGACTTTATCACAATGTCTTCTTCATCATCTAAGGATGATCAATCATCCAATTCGCCACCTTCAGATTCATCCTCTTCGGATTCTTCATCAAATTCACCACCATCATCCTCATCTGGTTCACCTCCTTCACCTTCATCCTCTTCAAATTCTCCATCCTCTGACTCATCATCAAACTCTTCGCCATCCCAAGATAATTCATCCTCATCGAATGGTTCAAATTCGCAATCTCCTCCTTCTCAAAGTAATTCATCACCTTCTCCGCCATCTGGGGATAATAATGACTCATCTTCTTCCGGAAACAATAACAACGACAATAATAACAACAACAATGACAATAGCAACGGGAACAACAACAATAACAATGGCAATAGCAACGGGAACAACAATAGCAATGGCAACAACAACAACAACAATAGTAACAACAACAATGGCAACAACAACAACAATGGAAACAACAATGACAACAACAACAATGGTAATAACAACGGTAACAACAACAATAGTAACAACAACAATGGTGATAGCAACAATGACAATAATAATGGTAACAAGAACAATGACAACAATAATGGGAGCAACAACAACAACAATAACAATAATGATCATAGCAACAATAACAATAATAATGACAATAAATCTTCACCTCCATCAAAATCCTCAAATTCAAACGGAGGTTCGTCTCCTCCTCCACCCCCACCACCTCCTCCACCACCACCACCACCGTCTCCCTTTTCTCCCAACTCTGGAGCTCTTTCCCCTCCGAAGCATAAGTCGCCACCGAGCAAGTCAGACGTAGATCATAATGGCAAATCTAACGATAACGGGACAGCCATCATTGTAGGAGTTGCTGCAGGAGCAGGACTATTACTTCTTGTCATGCTAGTCTTCCTTATATCTTGTTGCAAACGCAAAAGGAGAAGGCCACGAGACCAAATGGGCTACTACAGGGACAATTCTCATGGAGGCAAGAGTATGTGAATTGCTTTTATTGTGTTGTGGATACTATGTTTTCGCATTTAGCAACATACTAAGAAAATTAAATATTTCCAATGGACTAGCTATAAAGAGGACAAGATTTGTGCGATTGCTATTTCATATTTATACTTTCTTTTTCACCCTGAAATCATCATATATATAAGCATGAGATTTGAGCTCATTAATTAATTTAAATTTGTTATCATCATAAGATGTTGAAACAACAGGCTATAATGCCTAAACAATGAAAAACATAATAAGCAGAAGTTGAACTTACTTAATTCCTTGTTGTCATATATGTCTTGGTATTTGACAGTAATATTTCATGTAATATCCAGGTACTGACTACTACAATAGTGGACAGTATGGGAATTGGCACAACAACAAAGTTCAATCTACTGAACATATGGTGAAGATGCCTAATCCTCAAACTGTCAGTACTAATGTAAGTTCAGAACTCAGTTGGCCAATAGCACCTCCACCACCACCACCAATGATGAGCAGCAGTGAAATGAGTTCTGCTGCTTTCTCTGGTCCACATCAACCTCCATTGCCACCTCCACATCCATCAATGGCTCTTGGTTTTAACCAAAGCAGTTTCACGTATGACGATTTGTCAGCAGCAACAGGAGGATTTGCTAAGGCTAATCTTTTGGGACAAGGTGGTTTTGGATTTGTACATAAAGGGGTGTTGCCTAATGGTAAGGAGATTGCAGTGAAAAGTCTGAAAGCAAATAGTGGGCAAGGTGAACGAGAATTTCAAGCTGAGGTCGAGATCATTAGTCGTGTCCATCATCGCCATCTTGTATCTTTAGTTGGATATTGCATTGCTGGATCTCAAAGATTGTTGGTGTATGAGTTTGTTCCTAATGGCACTCTTGAATATCACCTTCATGGTACGTATTATATATGCTTTAATTTGTATATAACGTAACCAACTTAAAGAATTATCCATGAAAGTCTTTATTTGGCCTTTTTTTTTGCATCCTATATATATATAGGACCTGGTCGCCCAGTTATGGACTTCCCTACGAGGCTTAAAATTGCACTTGGATCTGCCAAAGGTTTTGCCTACCTTCACGAAGATTGTAAGTTGAATTTGCATATAGTTGAGGTACATTATTCGCTTTCCATCACAAACTACTTAATTAGCTTTTTCATATAAATTATGTACAGGCCACCCTCGCATTATTCACAGAGACATTAAAGCTGCAAATATCCTACTGGACCATAACTGTGAAGCTAAGGTATTTGCTTATGTTTTAGAATATCCTACGTACCATTAAGCAAATTTCTAATTCACTTTAATTCTAACAAATGTTTCAATGTCGTGTTTTTAGGTGGCTGATTTTGGATTAGCTAAGCTTTCCTCAGACACTAATACACATGTGTCAACACGTATCATGGGTACCTTTGGGTGAGTATTCAGTTCTACTATATATAATTGTTGAAATATCCACCATACTACAAAAGGTTGGAATAAAAACATTACCCTGTCGATCTGTATTTATGAAATTTGAACAAACAGGTACTTGGCACCAGAATACGCTTCAAGTGGCAAGCTAACTGAAAAGTCTGACGTCTATTCTTATGGTGTTATGCTTTTGGAACTTATAACTGGGCGTCGTCCTATCGACATCAACAGTGATGATGATACCTTAGTTGAGTGGGTATGTTTTCATTAATGATATAATTGAAACAACTTTTTTTTATTTATGATTAGAAGACATGATCTATGAATGCAAACACGTACGTATGCACTTAATTTGATCAAATTATTTTTAAAATATATATACAGGCTAGGCCAATTCTGGTTCGTGCAACAGAGGGCGGAAACTATGATGAATTGATAGATCCACGTTTGGAGGGAAATTTTGATGCCCAAGAGATGCTATGTATGGTGGCTTGTGCTGCTGCATCCATCAGACATTCTGCAAGAAGACGTCCAAAAATGAGTCAGGTTATTGTTTTTGTTCAATAAATTAAAGCCTCATTATGCATAGACCCCGACACGTAAAAGACGGACATATATAGTGGCTAATAAAATAATTAATTATGTTGTAGATTGTACGTGCTTTGGAAGGTGATGTTTCTCTGGATGATTTGAACGAGGGAATGAAAAAGAGCCATAGCGCAATGTTTGGTTCTGGTGAAAGTTCGGAATACGACGGAGGTTCATATGACCTTAAAAAGTTCAGGAAATCTGGAATGTCCAGCCAAGAATTCACAAGCAGTGAACATGGTACTACTGGTGAATTTGTCCATTCCGCTGCTGAATCTCAAGAACTTCGCCACAAAAAACTCAGTCCTTGAGCAATATGGGATCATCACTTCTACGTACAATCATGCTTTGGGCATTGAAAAATGGTATTCTTGTGGAATAATAATGTATTTCCACATCCATTGTGAAGCTATAGAGATTAATTAGACTAAGGGTGGTAAAGAGTAAAAGATCATTATGTGGCTGGGTTTATTTATCAGCCGAGTCATTTTGTTTTGTTCGAGTTGAGAAGTTGGGATTATAATTGTGAATTACATTCAATATATTCCTCCGATGTATGTACTTATTTATTAATATTTTGTTTATGTATACTTCTCCGTATAAGCAGCTATAGTATAATTTATTTAGATATTTCATTTTGTTTCACATTTTATAATTCAGTTGATACCTTTTTCCTTATTTAGCTTCAAATTCCACTTGTGTCTTGTCTCTCGTCTTAAAGTACATACCAACTTATAATCTATATCTATCTCTCTCTCTCTTTCTTTTTATATATTTATCTATAATCTATATAATAATAATAATAATAATAATAATAGTAATCTATATCTATCTATATCTATATCTATATTATTATAAAAGCACGAATATTTCGCGCTAAATGTTGAACGACTAAAATATTCCTTAAATATTGACGGAATTATATACCTTTAATTAGTTAGATGTCTCTATGACATTAATGTACAATAATGTAAAAGTGTTTCCATAGTTGTAATTAAAGTCTAAGACTTTTGTAACTAAGACCAAAATCCTACGACAAAGATTGTACTTTAATAAGGTATAATTGGAGAAAGAGATAAAATTTTAAGAGAACTAGGAGAATGGGAAGCTCACTTGGAGAAGGAAGCCATACCGTAGCCAGATATTGATTTGAACACAAACTCTAAATAGTCTAATATTTGTGTCTAATGCAGAGTTGGAGTTTCAAAGCCATGCCAATCTCACTTGGACTAGAACATTGTGAATCACTTATTGCCTTTATATGAAGGTCGCTATTTCAACAACTAAATTAATTATTTCTCCCATCACGTAAATTCTCTCAAAATTAATTTTTTATGTATCGAATGGGAAGAGGCAGTCGCCATTATTTGCATTCAAGCATTGGAGATATAATTAGCATTTATCAAATATTGTAGAACTGCAAAAAAAAATTATTTATATATATATATATATATATAAGAAAGTCTCCGTAAAGGCTTGCACAGTGAAGCAGCATTGATGTCCAACAATTCTTAATCAGGAAAAGAAGGTTCAATTCATGCTTGGATTTGTTGAGATTTTCAATCATGAAAGCTTTCTAAGTTGAGTTTAACTCTCTCTATATAAAAGGTATGAGAGAGTAAATAGAACTCTGGTAATGTAATTTTTTGTTTAAATTCGATTTAAGATTTCATTTGCGATAATTTCATAACCCAGTTAATTTTTGAGATTGTAAAAAACAAATTATATTTATCTAAAGTTCATAATATGAAGACATCACTTCCGTTGTGCAATCACCTCCTTTTTATGCTAATATTAGATCTTGAGTATCTTTGAACAATGATTTGAGGACTTTGCGGTACAATGTGTAAATTTTGCGCCAATCTTTTTATTTGATGTTAATCTATTATTGGTTTGTTATATAGGTTCGATATAGAATTTTAGCAAAAAATATATTTAAAAAATTATCAAGAAACTTTATTTTGTCTTTATTTGAGAAGTCAATTGTTGAATTTGAGTTTGAGAAGCTTGATTGTTGTGAGAGCTAGCTGTGGTTGAGAAATAATGCCTTTAGATTTACTATGATGCTATTTAACTATGTGACGACCCAAAAGGTCATCACCGTAATTCTCCTTTTTTCTGCGCTTCCGAGACCTTAAAACCTCGTTTTGATTAGCTCGATTTGCGTGCGCAGTCTGGGCGCGAAGCTGGAAAGTTTTTATGTTAAAATATGTAAAAAAAATTGAAGAATTTTGATATTAATATTGATATAATTGACTTTGGTCAATATTTTGGGTAAACGGACCCAGACCGGTGATGTGACGGTCCAGGAAGGTCCGTAGAAAAATATGAGACTTGGGCATGTACCCGGAGTCGAAACCCGAGAAAAAGAATTTTTCTGTTAAATTATTTTCTGAAAATATTAAGGAAAAATAAAAATAAAAATGAGTTAGAAAATATAGGTATCGGGCTCGTATTTTGGTTCCGACGCCCGGTACAGGTCTTAAATATGTGTTAAGCACTTTTTGTGAAATTTGGTCGAAATCGGACGTCGTTTGATGTATTTCGGACCTAAATATCTAAAGTTCGAAGTTTATGAACTTGAATGAAAAATGATGATCTTGAGGCTTGATTCTTTGATTTTGATGTTATTTTAGCGATTTGATCGCTCAAGTAAGTCCGTGGGATGATGTTGAGTTAGTGTGTGTGTTTGGTTGGGAGCCTCGAGGGCTCGGGTGTGTTTTCGGAGGTGTTCGGGGTGGTTTTGGACTTAAGAGGTTAGCAGATTTTCTTCAATTTTCACACAGGGATTTTCTTCATCGCGTTCGCGTAGTTCTGTGTTTTTCCCCTTCGCGTTCGCGTCTTGACCCTCGCGAACGCGTAAGCCAAATTCAGACCCCAACAATTCTCTTCATCGCATTCCGGACAGTACTCCGCGTTCGCGTAGCATTGTGTCCCTCTTCGACGCGTTCGCATGCCTTCCTTCGCGAACGCGTAGACCAAACCTGGAACCCCCCAATTTTCCTTCTTCACGTTCGCATCACACCCTCGCGAACGCGATGCACCCCAGGTCCCCCTTCTTCATGAACGCGACCTCTGTGTCGCGAACGCCTAGCACAAGAGCGCCCAGTGATTTTTAAAAGCTAAAAACAGAACCCATTCTGGGATTTTCCCATTACTTCACACGAGCTCCTTCCTTGAGCACTCCATAGGCGATTTTCAAGCTTCTCCTTCTCCATAGCTCTTTGGGTAAGTGATCTTAACTTCAATCCCTCATAATTTCTTCATCTAAACACCAATCTATTAACCCTAAATCGTGAATTCAAGGTAGGAAATGGGAGTTTTGGGTAGAACTAGGGCTTTGGAAATTATGGATGATTCAACCTCAATTTGGGGTCGAATCTTGAAACAAATTGCATATTTGAACTCGTGAGGTTATGGGTGATTGAATTTTGGTCCGAGCCTTGAGTATGGACCATGTGGGCCCGGTGTCGGATTTTGGTATTTTTGGAAGAATGATAGGAAATTCACTTCTAGGCTATGGGATTGTGTTGTTGAGCCTCAATTGATATTATTGAATTAATTATTGCCTAGATATCATTGTTTTGAAGTTGGATCCTAGAGGAAAGGCAGTGTTAGAGACTTGATTGCTATTTTCTGACCGAGGTAAGTGTTTGATCTAACTTTGGCTTGAGGGAATAGGATTAGAGTATTATAAATTGCTATTTGCTAAATGATCGAGTGCGGTGTATAGGCGTGGTGATGAGTGTCTATACACCGGAGTCTAGCATGACCGTGGGTCTTTGTTTGTACTTGTTTTTGACATATTTTGGGACT
>MU664527.1:7532-42561 GCA_026770625.1 Nicotiana glauca
AAAGCGTTGTTGATTATTCCCTTGCCGGGACGTTTGGTTGAACTTGTTGGATTCTTTTCCTTGCCGGGATTTTTGTCAAATATTTGCTTATTTTTATGTCCCTTAATTGTGATTGTTGTTTGGGAAACTCGACTGTTAAATGATATTGAGGAGTGGGTTGCGCGCTGCAACAATGACATTGAGGAACAAGTTGCACGCCGCAACAATGATATATGAAGGTCGGGTTACGCGCCGCAACAGTGATATTTGAGGAGCGGGTTGCACGCCGCAATAGTGATATTTGTGGAGCGGGTTGCACGCCGCAACAGTGATATTTGTGGAGCGAGTTGCACGCTGCAACAGTGATATTTGTGGAGCGGGTTGCATGCCGCAACAGTGATATTTGTGGAGCGGGTTGCACGCTGCAATAGTGATATTTGTGGAGCGGATTGCACGCCGCAACAGTTATTGATGCCATGTGTTTGTATTGAGTATTGATTCCTTGTTCATTGTGAGTCTAAGTTGCTCTAGTTTGTTGCTTGGTATTACTGTTGAGATTGTATCTCCCCATAGCATGTATCCCCCTCCCATGTTGTTAATTGCCTTGTATTCGATGTTCCATTGTATATTTATAACTGTATAGGTTTATGTGATGTCCAGTCTAGCCTTGTCACTACTTCGCCGGGTTAGGCTAGACAATTACCAGCACATGGGGTCGGTTGTGCTGATGCTACACTTCTGTGCATTTTTGCACAGTTCCAGGTTTTGAGGAGTAGCAGCAGCACTAATACGGGAGCAGGATTTATTATCACGAGGCTGAGGTGGCCTTGCAGGCGTCTACAGGCCCGGCGTCTCTTCTTTATGTTTTTTTCTTATTTGACTGTTGCCTCATTGTTTTGAGATAGACAGAATATATAATTCTTTCAAAACTTTGTATTTAGTTTATTCTTAGAAGTTTGTGAGTAATGTGACACCAAATCTTGGGTAGAGGATATATTTAGCCGTTCCACATTTTGATTCGTATTTATCAGACAGACTTCCGCTATTGTTCTTATTAGGATTAATATTTTATATTGATGCTACAGACTGTTAAGATAATTATTTAATGATGAAAACGTAGATAAGTTGACTTGCCTAGCTACCACAAGTAGGCACCATCACGATCCCGATGGTGGAAAATCCGGGTCGTGACAAGTTGGTATCAGAGCACTAGGTTACATAGGTCTCACAACTCACGGACAAACTTAGTAGAGTCTGAGGGATAGGTACGGAGACGTCTGTACTTGTTCCCCAACGTCTATTGAGTTAGGAAAAATCTGTCATTTGTTCTTTCTCGTCGTGCGGTTCTATTTTTCAAGTACCGATTGAATTTCTACTCTATTCCTCCGCAGATGGCGAGAACACGCGCTTCTTCATCTACCGCTCAGTAGTTCGAGACCCCAGCAGCAGCCCCAGTGCCGGAGCCTCAGGTTGATTTCGAGGAGGTGCTTCTTGTCCCAACAGTTTCGGTGGGCCCAACTCAGGTCCTAGAAGGGTTCATTGCCACCCCAATCATCCAGGATGCTCTAGTCCGATTGGTAGGCCTCATAGAGGGTGTCATTCGAGCGAGTTTGCTTCTAGTGGTTCCGCCAGCGGTGGCAGGTCAGCCGGGTATAGTGGCTCAAACCGGGAGTGAGATCACTTTTCAGGAGGCGGCCAGAGTGGGCTGCAGAGTTGAGACAGCTCTGCTACAGGAAAGTAGTCATGGGTCGGATAAGAGGCCCCGTCATGCAGGTAGATTCAATGGTACCTTGTCAGGAGGTAGAGGTTCTTATGGTAGAGGCCATCCTCCCAGGCCTTTTCAGTCAGCTCTCCAGGTCACTCATGGTACTTCAGGTGGTCATTCAGGTCGACAGGGTCAACCTCAGTTCCCTCAGCTACAGCGTTCATGTAGATGTTATGAGTGTGGTGAGTATGGTAACAACAGGAGGGTTTGCCCGAGGTTGAGGGGTGCTCAACCACAGCAGACGAGGTCTTGCCATGCTTGTGGTGATCTGAGGCACATTGTCAGATATTGTCCTCGAGTTTATGGCAGCTTCCAGCATCAGAGTTATCGCGCTATAATTCAAGCACCGGAGGTTCCACAACCTGCCCAGCCAGCTAAAGGCGGTGGCAGAGGTGTTAGAGGTGGAGGTAGAGGTTTTAGAGGTGGAGTTCAGGTCGCCGGAGGTAGAGTCCAGCAAGTAGCCAGGCCAGAGGCTGAGTCTTCTGGTGCAGACATTATAGGTACTATTTTGGTTTGTGATAAAGATGCGTCAGTGCTATTTGGCCCTGGGTTTACATATTCATATGTGTCGTCTTATTTTTCACCCTGCCTGGCTATGTCTAGTTATGCTCTGGACATTCTTGTTTATGTATCTACACCGGTGGGTAACTCTATAGTAGTTGACCAGGTGCATCATTCCTGTGTGGTTGTGTTTGAGGGTCTTGAGACCCGTGCTGATTTACTGCTTTTAGATATGGTGGATTTCAAGGTTATATTGGGGATGGATTGGTTGCCCCCGTATCATGCTATCTTAGGTTGTCATGCCAAGACCGTGACCTTGGCCTTGCCAGAATTGCCCCGACTAGAGTGGAGAGGGACCTCGGGTCATGCCACCCGCAGTGTTATTTCATATGTTAAGGCTCAACGCATGGTCAAGAAGGGGTGTTTAGCTTATCTGGCGTATGTTCGCAACTTTAGCGCATAGGTTCCTTCTATTGACTCTATTCCTATTATCTGGGAATTCCCCGAGGTTTTCCCATCAGACCTGCCGGGTGTGCCGCCCGACAGGGATATTGATTTCTGTATTGATCTGGCTCCGGGCACGCAGCCGATTTCTATTCTACCGTATCACATGGCCCCGCTAGAGTTGAAAGATTTAAAGGACCAGTTGCAGGATTTACTAGAGAAGGGTTTTATCAGGCAGAGTGTTTCTTCTTGGGGTGCGCCGGCGTTATTTGTGAAGAAGAAAGATGGTTCGATGCGGATGTGTATTGATTACCGGCAGTTGAACAAAGTGACGATAAAGAACAAGTATCCACTGCCGAGGATTGATGATCTGTTTCACCAGCTTCAGGGAGCAAAGGTGTTTTCAAAGATAGACTTGAGATCTAGCTACCATCAGCTGAAGATTAGGGTGTCTGATGTCCCTAAGACAGCATTCCGCACTTGGTATGGGCACTACGAGTTTTTAGTCATGTCATTTGGGTTGACCAATGCCCCAGCAGCATTTATCGAGCTGATGAACCGAGTGTTCAGGCCATATCTAGACTTATTCGTAATAGTCTTTATTGATGATATCCTGGTGTACTCCTACAGCAAGGAAGAGCACGAGCAGCACCTTAGAGTGGTTCTCCAGACTCTGAAAGATAGTCAGTTATATGCTAAGTTTTCGAAGTGTGAGTTCTGGTTGAGCTCGGTTGCGTTTCTGGGTCATATTGTATTAGCAGAGGGTATTCAGTAGACTCGAAGAAGATTGAGGCAGTCAAGAATTGGCCTCGACCAGCTTAAGCGACCGAGATTCGGAGTTTTTTGGAGTTAGCAGATTATTACTGTCGGTTCGTGTAGGGGTTTTCATCTATAGCAGCCCCGATGACCAGATTGACCCAGAAGGGTGCCCAGTTCAGACGGTCAGATGAGTGTGAGGCGAGCTTTTAGAATCTCAAGACAGCTCTGACCACGGCACCAGTGTTGGTTTTGCCTACGGGTTCACGGCCTTACACAGTCTATTGTGATGCTTCCTGTATTGGGCTTGGAGCAGTATTGATGCAGGATGGCAAAGTTATTGCCTATGCTTCGAGACAGTTGAAGATCCATGAGAATGAATTATCTGGTTCATGACCTAGAGTTGGCAGCGGTTGTTCATGCTTTGAAGATTTGGAGGCATTATCTATATGGTGTGACGTGTGAGGTGTACACGGATCACAAGAGCCTTCAGTACCTGTTCAAGCAGAAGGAGTTGAATGTGAGGCAGAGGAGATGGCTGGAGTTTTTGAAAGATTATGATGTTACTATCTTATATCACCCTGGTAAGGCCAATGTGGTGGCCGATGCATTGAGTAGGAAGTCCGCCAAAATGTGTAGTCTTGCTTATATCCCGGTCAGCCAGAGACAGCTTGCTTTGGATATTCAGGCCTTGGCCAATCGATTTGTGAGATTAGATATTTCTGAGCCCAGCAGAGTATTGGCTTGCATGATCGCTCGTTCTTCTCTATTGGAGCGTATCCGTGATCGGTAGTTTGATGATCCCCATTTGTGTGTCCTGAGAGACACGGTGCAGCGTCGAGGTGCCACGAAGGTGACCTTAGGTGATGATGGTGTTTTGAGATTGCAGGGGCGAGTTTGTATGCCCAATGTTGATGGGATTCGAGAGTTGATTTTAGCAGAGGCCCATAGTTCTCAGTATTCTATTCACCTGGGCGCTGCGAAGATGTATCAGGACTTGCGGCAGCATTATTGGTGGCGTAGGATGAAGATTGATATTGTTGCGTATGTGGCTCGGTGTTTGAACTGTCCGCATGTCAAGTATGAGCATCAAAGACCCGGTGGCTTGTTTCAGAGGATTGAGCTTCCCGAGTGGAAGTGGGAGAGGATTACCATGGATTTCATTACTAGACTTTCGTTGACCCGGAAGTAGTTTGAAGCCATTTGGGTCATTGTTGATAGGCTGGCCAAGTCAACACACTTCATTCCAGTAGCAGTCTCCTATTCATCCGAGAGGTTAGCGGAGATTTATATCCGAGAGATTGTTCGCCTTCATGGTGTACCAGAATCTATCATTTCATATTGGGGTACGTAGTATACCTCGCGCTTCTAGAGAGCAGTTCAGCAAGAGTTAGGCACCCAGGTTCAGTTGAGCACAATGTTCCATCCTCAGACGGACGTTCAGTCCGAGCGGACTATTCAGATTTTGGAGGATATGCTCCGAGCTTGTATCATTCATTTTGGAGGCTCGTGGGACCAGTTTTTGCCTTTAGCAGAGTTTTCCTACAATAACAGCTACCAGTCCAGCATCCAGATGGCTCCATATGAGGCATTGTATGGTAGGCGATGTCGGTCTCCAGTTGGATGGTTTGAGCCAGGAGAGGCTCGATTATTGGGTACAGACTTAGTTCAGGAGGGCTTAGATAAGGTCAAGATTATTCAAGACAGGCTTTGTTCGGCTCAGTCGCGGCAAAAGAGTTATGCGGACCGTAAGGTCCGAGATGTGGCTTTTATGGTTGGTGAGCGGGTATTGCTCTGGGTGTCGCCTATGAAGGGCGTGATGAGGTTCGGAAAGAAGGGCAAGCTTAGCCCTAGGTACATTGGTCCGTTTGAAATTCTTGATCGAGTAGGAGAGGTGGCTTATAGACTTGCATTGCCACCTAGCTTATCAGTCGTGCACTCAGTTTTTCATGTATCTATGCTTCGGAGGTATCACGACGATCCTACACATGTGTTAGACTTCAGCACTGTCCAGTTGGACAAGGATTTATCTTATGAGGAGGAGCCGGTAGCTATTCTAGACCGGCAGGTTCGTCAACTGAGATCTAGGAGCTTTCCCTCTGTTCGTGTTCAGTGGAGAGGTCAGCCCCCTGAGGCGTCGACCTGGGAGTCCGAGTCTGATATGCGGAGCCATTATCCACATCTATTTCCTGACTCAGGTACTTCTTTCTTTTGTCCGTTCGAGGATGAACAGTTATTTTAGAGGTGGAGGATGTGACGAACCAAAGGGTCATCACCTGTTTCCTCACTCGTTCCTTGCTTTCGAGGCCTTGAAAACCGTATTATTACTTGCCTCGATTTGCATGCGCAGTCCGGGCGCGTAGCCGTAAAACTTTTATGTTGAAATATGTGAATTCTGTGAAAAATTTGAAGAATTTTGATATTTATATAATTACAGTTGACTTTGGTCAACATTTTTGGTAAACGGACCCGGACCCGAGATTGGACGGTCCCGGAGGATCCGTAGAAAAATATAGGACTCGGGCATATGCCCGGAGTCGAAATCCAAGGTCTAGAACCCGAGTAAAAGAATTTTGCTGTTAAATTATTTTCTGAAATTGTTAAGAAAAATAGAAATAAAGATTGATTAAAAGACTATGGTACCGGGCTCGTATTTTGGTTCCAAAGCCCGGTACATGTCTTATATAATATTTAAGTGCTTTCTGTGAAGTTTGGTCGAAATCGGACGTCGTTTAACGTGTTTCGGACTATAAGTTCCAAGTTTGAAAGTTCATGAAGTTTAGAAGAAAAATCATGTGTTTTGAGGCTTGATTCTACGTAAATGATGTTATTTTGGCGATTTGATCGCACGAGTAAGTCCATTGGATATTTTTGAGGTTGTGTACATGTTTGGTTTGGAGCCCCGAGGGCTCGGGTGAGTTTTGGATAGGCATCGGATCGCATTTTCTCATTTGTAAAAATTTGGAACTTTGGTTTCTGCAATTTTCGCAAATGCGAAGCTAGGGTTCGCAAATGCGAAGGCCAGCTATCGCAAATGCGAAGGCTGGTTCGGAAATGCAAAACCAGCCCAGGTAGGCCAAGCTTCGCAAATGCAAAACCAGGCATCGAAAATGCGATGGACACGTTCGCAAATTCGAAGGGTCCCTGGCAGCCTGACTTCGCAAATGCGATCCCAGATGTCGCAAATTCCAAGCCTGCTTTGTTCGCAATTGCGAACCTAGGTTCGCAATTGCCATATCCGCAGCCCAGCAATTTTTATACTTAGTCGAAATTTCATCACTTTTCACCATTCTTTCAAAACCCAAACACCATATGCAATTTTTCAAGAGCAAATTTCATCCCAAAACACTTGTAAGTTGATTTTTACTCAATTCTTTCAATCGTTAACATCGTTAAACATGTTTTCCACTTGAAATCAAGGATTTTCCTGGGTGAAATTGGGGTTTTTGGGTAGAACCTAGGTTTTCTATAAATTGGGGAGTTGGACCTTAATTTGAGGTCCGATTTCAAAACAAATTACATATTTGAGTTCGTGGAGGAATGGGTAACCGGGTTTTGGTCCGAACCTCGGGTTTTGACCACATGGGCCCGGGGGCATTTTTGGAATTTTTGGGAAAAACTTGGAAAAATCATTTTTATGCATTTAAATTGATTCATATAGTGTTTATTAAAGTAATTGAACAATTTGTGATTAGATTCGAGCGAATTGGAGGTGGAACCACGAGGTAAAGCGATAGTTGAGGATTAAGTGGATTTCAAGGCTTTGAGGTAAGTGTTTGGTTTAACCCTAGCTTGAGGGAATAGGAGTCGAGTCTTGTTGCTAATTGCTATATGATCGAGTACGATGTATAGGCATGGTGAGGAGTATCTATACATTGGTGTCTAGCATGACCGTGAGTCCTTATAATGTGATTACCATGACTTGGTTGTGAACTCCGTGTTTGTTGGAGAAATTCTATATGTTGTGAAAAATATGTGAATGGTAAAATAATTATTTGATTCCTGGGAGCCTTGGCTCGAATTGTGATACGAATATTGAAAGTATATGAAATGACTGGATGATTTGGAGCGTTAGCTCAAAATGGTAGAGGGAATTATAAGATAAGAAAAGTAAGAAAAAGAAAGCGTTGTTGATTATTCCCTTGCCGGGACGTTTGGTTTTAACTTGTTGGATTCTTTCCCTTGCCGGGATTTTTGTCAAATATTTGCTTATTGTTATGTCCTTTAATTGTGACTGTTGTTTGGGGAACTCGACTGTTAAATGATATTGAGGAGCGGGTTGCGCGCCGCAACAATGACATTGAGGAGCGGGTTGCACGCCGCAACAATGATATATGAGGGTCAGGTTGTGCGCCGCAACAGTGATATTTGTGGAGCGGGTTGCACGCCGCAATAGTGATATTTGTGGAGCGGGTTGCACGCCGCAACAATGATATTTGTGGAGCGTGTTGCACGCCGCAATAATGATATTTGTGGAGCGGATTGCACGCCGCAAGAGTTATTGATGCCATGTGTTTGTATTGAGTATTGATTCCTTGTTCATTGTGAGGCTAAGCTGCTCTAGTTTATTGCTTGGGATTACTATTGAGATTGTATCTCCCCATAGCATGTCTCCCCCCCCCCCATGTTGTTAACTGCCTTGTATTCGATGTTCTGTTGTATATTTATAACTGCACAGGTTTATATGGTGTCCAGTCTAGCCTCGTCACTACTTCACCGGGGTTAGGCTAGATACTTACCAGCACATGGGGTCGGTTGTGCTGATGCTACACTTCTGTGCATTTTTGCACAGGTCCAGGTTTTGAGGAGCAGCAGCAGCAGTAGTACGGGAGCAGGATTTCATTATCATGAGACTGAGGTAGCCTTGCAGGCGTCCGCAGGCCCAGCGTCTCTTCTTTATGTTTTTTTCTTATTTGACTGTTGCCTCATTGTTCTGAGACAGAAAGAATATATAATTCTTTCATACCTTTGTATTTAGTTTATTCTTAGAAGTTCGTGAGTAATGTGACACCAAATCTTGGGTAGAGGATATATTTAACTGTTTCGCATTTTGATTCATATTTATCAGACAGACTTCTGTTATTGTTCTGATTAGGATTAATATTTTATATTGATGCTATAGACTGTTAAGATAATTGTTTAATGATGAAAAGGTGGATAAGTTGGCTTGCCTAGCTACCACGAGTAGGCGCCATCACGATCCCGATGGTGGGAAATCTTGGTCGTGACATCATAGTTTTCAAACATACTTATATGCTTTGGGGTTTTCGATGAAAGATTTGGGATTTACTATTATACTTGAAAAGCATGTCTATTTTTTCATAACTGTGAACGAGTTGAGCATCTTAGCTCTGAGTTATTTTCATGTACCCTTTTATTATATAGTTATGGATTGTTGCTGGTTATTGGATCCGGACTCTGAACCTTGTCCCAGCTCGTCACTACTTTCAACATAAGATTAGGTTTGTTACTTATTAAGTACATGGGGTCGATTGTACTCATTCCACACTTTTTCACCTTGCATGCAGTAGTTGGATGTTGACGTTGCTGTGATCGAGGGAGCTGGATTTGAAGGTGTATTGTGTTCTGGTTGTAGCTACCTCTTGTTGATGGTTATCACGACCGGAAATTTCCATCGTCGGGACCGTGATGAAGCCTAACATCTTACTTGCTAAGCAAGCCAACTTTAGAACAACTTATCCATTTTTAAACAATTTAAATTAGATAATGGGGAAGAATATAAATAACTAAAATAAATCAAAGTAATAATGCAGAAGTTAAAACAGCCCAACAACTAGCAATTCCCTGAACCCGGTGTCACAAGTTCACGAGCTACTTGAATAGTACATACAAGGATTTGCAATAAATACAAGACCATGTAAACGAAAATACACAGCTGAATAAAAGTAAAGGGAAGGGGACTCCAGGAGATGCGGTCGCTGAGCAGCTGTACCTCACGTCTTTGCAAGCTGTCCAATCCGAGCTCACTAATAACCGCCATTGGGACCTACTCCAAAATCTACACAAGAAGTGCAGAGTGTAGTATGAGTACAAACGACCCCATGTACTCTGTAAGTGCCGAGCTTAACCTCAACGAAGTAATGACGAGGCTAAGGGGGGTCACTCACACTACAATTTGTACGCAGCATATAATCAAGGCAGAAAAATGAAATATGGAACATGATAAGAAAGTAAAATGCAAATAATAACTACAGCCTCAAGTAATAAGCCAGTGCCGTCTAGAATTACCACTCCTTAATATTTCAAATGAGAATACTGAAAACCAACACAGTTCAAGAAAATAAAGACACATATGTTGTTGTGGCGTGAAATCCGATCCCACTGTGTAACACAAAATCCTCCTTTATTTCACTGTAATAACATCAACAACAACAAATAATATATATATATATATATTGCGGTGCGCAACCCAATCCCACCATATATTAATATCAGTATCATTGTTCACCCTTATTTTACCATATCAATCCACCCTTATTCCACCTGTTGCGGCGTGCAACCCGATCCCACCGTACAATACAAATTTACCCTTATTATCAATCCACCCTTATTCCACCTGTTGCAGCGTGTAACCCGATATCATTACAAAATACTCAATGTGCACACTTGATTTAAAAATTCAAATCACGAGAATCTTTAAGATGAATGAATACTAAACTGAACCAGAAAGGAAACCTTGTACAACATGGAATCTACATAATAATACTACACAGCGAGACTAGTCCAGAAATTGACAATTCGAAGGTGCAAATAAGACAATTTAAGCAAATAGCGTGAATCATGAAACTATGCAAAGATCTAACATCACTAACAGGAGAAGACATTGATTAACAGGTAACAATTAAGTATGGAAAACATTTAGAGCATATAACAGTTAAGGCAGGGAAAGTGACAAAGGAAAAGCAGAAAATTAGGAAAAAAATAGATAATTCGGCGGCATATAAGCACTCGTCACCTCGCATATACGCCGCTCATATGAAATTCACATAGCATATAGTCTGAGGGTTCCTAATTTCCTCAAGTCAAGGTTAACCACGATACTTACCTCGCTCCCAAGACCACTCAAAGCTCAATCATAGCTTTGCCTTTCACACAAGTCTCCAAACCAACAATATCTACAAATTACCAACCAAATAATTCAAAATAAGCCTTAGGAATAACCCATGATTGCAAAAGATTCAGTTTAGCACATTATTGAAAATTCTCGGGCCCGCTTGGTCCAATCCCAAAATTCAGACCAAAATTTGATTATCCATTCACCCCCGATCCCGATTATTTAATTTATTTTGGAATCCGATGTCAATTTGGTGTCTAAATCCCAATTTCACAAAAATTCCTAATTCTACCCAAACCCCCAAATTTCACCATGAAAACACTAGATTTTAGGTTGAAATTTTAGGAAATATACTGAAAGATTGAAAGAAAATAGATTAGAATCACTTACCAATGATTTTAGAAAGAACGGCGCCTGGGAAAACCGCCTCTAGGGTTTTCTTGTTTTGAAAATTTGAAGAATGTAAAAAACTCCCATCTAACTCAAGTTTTACACATGTGCAGATGTCGCAATTGCGATATCATGTTCGCAATTGCGAGAAAGAGGTTGCAATTGCAAACTCCTTCCAAAATCCCAGTGATCGCATTTGCGATATGTTGCAAATGGGAACTCTGATGCCCTCGCAAATGAGGACCATTCTTCATAAATGCTAAGATCATTCCAGCGGTGGTGAGTTGCAAATGTGACTCTTCCTTTGCAAAATGCAAACTTTTACCTCGCAAATGCATGTACCCCCTTCCATGCCCAGACTCGTAAACGCAATGGTTCCTTCGCAAAAGCAATGATTCCTTCGCAAAAGCGAGGCTCGCAAGAAGATGGCAAAAACTAAAATGCGTCAGCTATATTTTTTAAGTCCAATTCACTCCGTAGCCTATCCGAAACTCACCCGAGCCCCCGGACTCCAAACCAAACATGCACACATGTCTAAAAACATCATACAAACTTACTCATGCGATCAAATTGCAAAAAAAATACCTAGAACTATAAATTTAACACCAAATTAAATGAAAATTTCAAGAAAACTTTGAAACTTCTATTTTTTTCACAACCGGACGTCTGAATCATGTCAACCTAACTCTGCTTCTCACCAAATTTGACAGACAAGTCATAAATGTAGTATTGGACCTATACCCGGTTCCGGAACCAAAATACAAATTTGATATCAACAAAGTCAAACATTGGTCATACTTTCAAAGTCATTAAGCTTTTAAACTTTTAAATTTTAACAATGTCCAACAACTCGGGATAGGGACTTCCGAATTTAATTTCGAGGAAAAGCCCAAGTCCTATATCACGATACAGACCCACAGGGATAGTCAAAACATGAACCCGGATCCACTGGCTCAAAACATTGACCGAAGTCAACACAAATGGATTCAAAGGCAAAAATTTCATATTCTTTTATCAGTTTTTAACATAAAAGCTTTCAAAAAAAGACCCGAAATGTGCACGCAAATCGAGGAGGGCCAAAACAAGGTATTTAAGGCTTCAAAGCACAAAATTAGTTTCTACAACATAAAATGACCTATCGGGTCATTACATTCTCGACCTCAAAAACAACTTTTCGTCCTGAAACGGATATAGAAAAGTACCTACGCTGGTGAAAAAGTGGGGATATCTACTCTGCATGTCTAACTAGGACTCCCAAGTAGCTGCATCGACGATTCATAATTTTGATGTTATTCGTGGAGTTTTGAGCCTTTGGATAATGTGTTTGAACTGGTTGATACAATTGGACATGGGTCAGGGGGCCTCGGGTGTGTTTCGGGATAATTTTGGACTAGCTCCCTTTGTTTTGTTACTGGCGGTACTGGTTCTGGTGTTGTCGTTCCCAAACGCGGTGGGGAGCATGCATCCGTGAAGAAGAATTTTGAGCATGAGGTATATTTTGCTTCACGTTCGCGATGAGGGAGACACATTCATGAAGGCTGGTGGCTGAGGTGCTTCGCGTTCACGATTGGCAGACCGCATTCGCGGAAGAGAGCTGGGTCTGGAAATTTGGCCTCTGCAAGCGTTCGCATTGCTCAGACTTGGCAAAGCATCGCGTTCGCGAGCCTTTACTTGCATTCATGAAGAGGACTTTGGGCGGCTACAGATTTTGCCTTCGCGATCGTGAGGATACTTCCGTGATCGCAAAGAAAGATTCCTGGGCACCATATAAGAATATAAATCAGGACTTAGCTTATTTTTGTCACGACCCAAAATCCGCTGGTCGTGATGGCACCTAACCCAACCCGCTATGTAAGCTAACTAATAATTGTCCGATTTCAATAATAGTGATAGGACAATCAAATAAAGAATTATCTGAATCTTAAACCTTTTCCAAGGAGTGGTAGTAGAAATCATGAGCTTCTAAGAATAGAATTTACAAAGATAATATGCAGTAAATACATCTTCTGTTCGAAAAGTACATAAATAGAGTTTTTATAAATCTAAGGCTACCATGAACAAGAGGCAGATACAACGGGAACGCAAGTATGTCTTGAAATCCGGCAACCATCGAGCAAAACAACAACAACAACCAACATCTGCACGCAATGTGCAGAAGTGTAGTATTAGTACAATCGACCCCATGTACTGAGTAAGTAACAAACCTAACCTTAGGTTGAAAGCAGTGACGAGCTGGAACATAGGAAGAGACAGCACCAATAACCAATAGCAGTTGATAATAACATCGAACATATTAATAAGAAAGTGACTCAGAGATATAAATGCTCAGTTTTTTAACATTTTTTTCGAAAATAGTTCCACTTTTCAAGAATATCAGTGAAAATTCAAATCCTTTACCTAAATCGTCGATAAATATGAGATAGTTTGAAAACTATACTTTTTCCAAAATAAATAAGATGTTTCATTTTCTTTCCAGATAACAAGTGTAAAATACCTCTTTATGCCCACATATCAATATGTATGAAAAGTTATGAATGATGTGAAACCTTACAACATGAGGAATAATATATTCCTATGCATGTATGTCATATGTGCATGACAATGCCATGTATCTCATAGATGAATCATGTACTCACACTCTCAGAGTACTCAATCTCACTGTCTCACACTTTCCACTCATCATGTTTAACCACTCGGTACTGTATATAGCCCATACGGCCCAGGAAAATCCATCCCAGAACTTATACAACACTGACTATCAGTCATCCAGTACCGAGGAAAAAGAGCAATCTAACCTTGTGGAGAAATCCATTTCCAGGTATCAAGTATTTTGGACAAATCCATGTCCAGAAAAATTCATCCCTCAATAATATCATCCGCACTCACTAGGGGTGTGTACAGACTTCGGATGGGCTCCTTCAGTGCAAACTCTATCATAATCATCAATATAACCGCTGCGGCGTGCATTCTGATCCCATAACTGTCACTCATAATCAAACTCTTGGCCTAAACTAGTCATCAATCTCACCAGTCTCACCCAAGGGCTCACAATGTCATGAAGACTAGCCCAGAATAATGATATGATGTGTCAATGAATAATAACCAAGATTGAGATATGAAATAAATGCATGAATATGACTGAGTACGAAATATCAATTAATACCAGTAAACAAGGCCACTAAAGAGTGCCATGTAAACATCAGAATCACAATTCACAAGGTGCATGCCCCCACGCCCGTCACCTCATTATCAATAACATAGTACATAATTTGGGGTTTCATACCCTCAGCACTAAATTTAGAAGAGTTACTTAGCTCAAACAAGCCAATTCCAATACCGAGCAAGCTAATCGATGCTCCAAATATACCATCTCGTCGTTCTGATCTTCGAACTGCTCGAAACTATATTATTCCAACCATACTAGTTTCACTCAAATCCAACTCCGAATCGATGTTCAAAACTCAAAAATTCATTTTATGAAATTTTAGATAGAACCCCCAAATTTCACTTTGAAGTCATCCATCAAATGCCAAAAACGAAGATGAATTCATAAAATATAACCAAAATCGAGTATAGAACACTTAATCCAATACATATAATGAAAATCGCCTCCAACAATTGTACAAATTCGAACTCTCCAACTAAATACATGACCAAATGAACAAACCTTTCATATTTTTAGTATTTTTGCCCAGCTGTTCTGCCTTGTTTTTGTATGCCAAACTATCCCAAAACTTGTTTTTGATGCCTCCAATGGATTTCTTATGGAATTTCAGTCAAGTTAGGCTTTTGAATCACTCCATTTGACCTTATAATGAAGGAGATATGTTGATTTCACTATTTTAAAATAGTGCAAATTTTTAAATACGAAGTCAGTGACAATTTCGTAATTAATTAAAAAAAATCAGGCAACCCAATATGACCATAAAATCCTCGTAAGATGTCAAAATTTGACGATTGTTTTTGTTACGGATCCGTAATTACGATACGGATCAAATGCTTCAAATAAAACAGAAATCAGAGCTCATTTGTTCAATGTGGTACTATTTATGCAAGAAGAAATGACGTCGAAACATAAGAAAAACGAGCGCAACATAACCCAATTATATTCAAAACTCACCCGAGCCCCTTGGGACCCCGTATGAACATACAAAAAAGTCTTATAAAATAATACGGACTTACTCGAGGCCTCAAATCAAGCATAAAAACATCGAAAAGAAGAAACACACCTCAAATCAAACTTAATAAACTTTCAACTTCCAAAAACTCGCGCTGAAATGTATCAAATCAATTCGGAATGAACTCAAATTTTGAACACAAGTCATAATACATCATACGGAGCTACTCGTGACCCACACTACCGAGTGAAGTGCAAATGCTCAAAATAACTGGTCGGGTCGTTACATTCTCCCCCACTTAAACATACGTTCATCCTCGAACGTGGAAAGAGTTGCTCCTAAGCTGTTAAACTGCTGTGTAACCTTACCATGCACATACGGGGGTGACTCCACGTCACCCTGTCCCATATAAATCTGCTAACACAACATAACTGAAAACCATTTCTCTAACCTTAACTCCTAAGCCTTAGAATCCTATTTCCAACATCCGAAATTTCCATAAGATCAGAATCTTACATCTACGCATTGTACAAGTCTGAATAAGCTGCAATCATAACCCAAGATGTAATCACGTGATATACTTCAAACTCAAATACTCATAGCAAAAATTTCCAATCACAGTAGCTGCTCAAAACAACTCAATGCCGGTAATAAACCTCTTATCAAGCAAAGTATCATTATAACACCTTCATACATTGCCAATGATGAAGGAAACACGCGAAAACTCATAATCACTCATCAGATCAACAAGTCATGGAGCGCTCCTTCCTTCGACAAGGACTATAGAAAATTTCTAAGCTTACTCTCGATATTGTCCTTCCAAATATACCACAATCCAATTCGATAGTATCTATTCTAGGTCTAATGACCTCATCTCATTCGACATGACCACCCTAGTGACATGGCATATCAATACAGTCTAAATCCATAACTCGTGCAATCCGTGCACCAATCAGAAACAATCCAACTATACTCAAACCATGGAAAATGACTCAAATGGGGGAACTGACCCAGCAGCTCACCAAGTACCATCACAACGCTATGCTAAGAGCCTAGCACACATAGTAGAACCAAAACACATGAATCCAACACAAAGGATCATATCTCAACATAACTCCACAGCAATGCGCGACCCCATCCAAACGGAGGTACATATTACATACCTCGAGCCGTCTTGCTCAACATCAATAACAGTGCGAGATTCAACATCAAATACCCAAAGTACATTACCATAACCACGGATAGCAAATAACATGATAACACAATCCGAAAAGAACTTAGCCAACAGGTAACCAATCATGCAGTACCCAAATAATCATATCACTACAATTCCTCCATAAAGCCCACATAGAACTGCACCATATGTGCATATAACCAAAGAATCACAACTCTTTGTAGCATTGAAGAGTAACTCACAGATCACTTCAGAACACGAATAGGCTCGGTAATATCCGAACATATCCCTCAACGATAGCAGTATGGAGGTAACCAATTCGACCCGGTGTAGAATACACATCCTAATTGGGCCTACCAATTTACCCTCAAATCAACTCCGGTCATGCTGAGATAGATAAATAACCCTCCGAAAGTCCACAATGACTGAATCACAACACATACTACCCTTTGACTAACCTTGGATACACTTTCACAGTCCACAACCATGAATTATCCACTCATGAGAACTCGTAGTCTCCAAATCCGTAGAACCTACAGATTACCACATTCGATCTCAACTCCACCGCCTGAATGTCTATCACTTCTACAATACACGATCATCCCGCTAGGAATACTTCTATAATTCTTTTGTGCCACAAAACAAAGTTTAAGCATCAACCGTCGATCAACTAGATGAGTACCACAATACCAATGAAGTATCCATAAATCAAAACACAATGCCACCTTCTAAAATTACACCCCATCAAGCCATATCTAATAGTAATATCATCTATCTAATCATCTGAGATCGTCCATGCTGCCCAAGAATTCAGGACCTTCCTTCCAAAACTAAAAACGACTTTACACATGCAAATATCAATCGTACCCAACACACCGCATATACCATGCCATCATATAAAAAATACGAGAACTTCGTAATCCACTTCGAGTCACCAGCAACTACATACTCGATTAGCCAAGAACTTTCTAATTGATCCCATCCAGGAGAAAATCACAATACCCAACATTCCCCACACATCAGTAGGAAATATACATCTCAAACCGTGGTAGAAACAATCAAGAACTTTCCGAAATCCATTTGAACATAACCAAACCGTCAGGACTGAATCCTTGTAACTCGACCAAGCTACGCAGGCCATCAAAACCCAAGAGTATCGCCACAAAATACCTGTAGAAACTCACTACACCATAAGAACAGGAGGAGCGAATCAGATATGTTACCATGTTGATCCAACCCATTACTAAGATGTCCTAATTCTCTGAGAACCTTCAGAATTTACTTCAAATTGATACCTTTCCTTGCTAGAACACTAGTAACCTTAACCAAAACTTGCCCCACGAACTTTAGCATAGAACCACACTGCCAAAGGCTCATAAATTGTTGTATCCCTTCTTAAGCACCCCCAAAAGTACCATAGCCAATATACCCACTCTGAAGAGACCTTTTGTGAATTTAAAGTTGTTTCTCTCACCTTCTTGATACTGAAATGTAAAATACATAAGGATATCGAAACGCCAAAAGTATCGACACCATCCATTGAAAATCTCAATTTCTAGCCATATATAAATCCTGAAAGGTCCCAATTTCTACATTTAAATCTTGCATCCATTAGAACCATTCTCGAGAGTCTTCCACCCTGCTCAAATCTCAATTATACTGACCAAGCAGACCGAATGGCTTGCGCACCATTAGAACACCAACACCCAAGGAAGTGACCCACCTTAATGCAACCAAACAAATTCTCACTCCATGCACACTATATCCTTCAAGAATAACCACTCAATCATTCCATGATTTCCATATACCCATAGAGTGTAATACAACCTGCATCCAGAAATTCCTTTACTCGATCTCACCCTCTGTAAAATATAACTTATTCACAAGTATACCTCAAACTGAAAACAATATAACACTTATTCGTACAATCAACTTAGCATTAGCAAACTCCCCCACATGGATCAAAGCCATAGATTAAAAAATATAAGAACTCATGATGTCCATACTCTATAATTTCCAGAATACCGCAATGAGATTCCACTAAAACGTCCATAAGCTCGTGAAACCCGAACCATCTAATATCTCAAATCATTTGCAAATCCTGCATTCGCCTTTATAGCAGTCAAGCCAGCTCTCATAAGCGATGCAAACCCAAATTTCAACACATATAATTCATTGGTAAAAAAGAACTCGCTATAGACAACATAGGGATCACACAATCCTCAGGACACCCCGTAGGAGATACCTACCTTATTTGCCTCAAACTAACATCTCTTTATACACTTCCACAGTCATAACTATTACGATATCACTTAATCTTCTTGAGTCTGAACTAATATCACGACATGAAAATCTACTTCACTCCTCGACTAAGCAACATGAAAGGATCCTTCAACACACCTATAACACGAGACTATACGTCAAATTACGACGGAAATCAAGCACAAAATTTATATATCAACTAAACTCTTTTCATCACATTCAAATGATTAGAACAGTTTTTGCAGTCACATCGTACTCGCCACATAGTCATCCAATCAAAATCCCACTAATAGGGACACCACCAAACATATAAGTCCCAAAAGCACGTGCTCACACAATCGAAATATCCGTTCTCAAGCTATAGTAAAAAACCGGCCTCAAGTCCTCCAGACTGGCCCATCATCAGCATGCCAAAATCATATTTCGTACCTCAATCATAGAATCACAAGCCATTGATGTACAGCTAATAGCAAGAGCTCACATGCGTGGAAGGAATTCAAAGAGTTACGCTTCAAGCTGAATCAATGTCGCACTATAAGGAAAGAAAGATGGGATGTATATCTTAAATGCATTCTAGCCTCTCAAAGATAGGTATGGTCGTCATCATACTGATCCGCAAGACTCTACTAGACACTTGCTCAAGACTTGTAGAATCGATTAACCTAGAGCTCTGATACTAATCTATCACAACCCAAAATCTGCTAGTCGTGTGCCACCTAACCCGACCCACTAGGTAAGCCAACTAATAACTGTCCAATTTCAATAATAGTGATAAAACAATCAAATAAAGGAATTTTTTGAATCTTAAACCTTTCCTAAGGACTAGTAGTACAAATCATGAGCTTCTAAGAATAGAATTTAGAAAGCTGATATGAAGTAAATACATGTTTTTATATATCTAAGACTACCATCAACAAGAGATAACTACAATAGGAATGCAGGTTCATCTTCAAGTCTGGCACCATCGAGCACAACAACAACAACAGCCAACATCTGCACGCAATGTGCAGAAGTGTAGTATCGGTACAATCGACCCCATGTACTGAGTCAGTAGCAAGCCTACCCTTAGGTCAGGTCCAACACCAATAAATAATAGAAGTTCATAATAACGTCGAATATATAAATAAGAAAGTAACTCAGAGATACAAAACGCTCAACTTTTTCAATGTTTTTTCCGAAAATAGTTTCACTTTTCAAGAATATCAGTGAAAATTCAAATCCTTTACCGGAATCGTCGAAAAATGTGAGATAGTTTGAAAACTATAATTTTTCCAAAAACCTTTTTCCAAAATAAATATGATATTTTATTTTCTTTTTAGATAGCAAGTGTGAAATACCTCTTTATTCCCACATATCAATATGTATGAAAAGTCATGAATGACGTGATACTGTACAATATGAGGAAAAATGTATTCCTATGCATGTATGTCATGTGTGCATACCAATTCCATGTGTCCCAGAGATGAATTATGTACTCACACTCTTAGAATACTCAATCTCACTGTCTCACACTTTCCACTCATCATGCTAAACAACTCGGTATTGTATATGACCCAGAAAAATCCATCATAGAACAGATACAACAATAACTATCCATCACCCAGTACCGAGGAAAAAGGGCAATCTAAACCTATGGAGAAATCCATCTCCAAAGTATCAAGTACTTCGAAAATCCATGTCCAGGAAAATCCGTCCCTCAATAATATCATCCGTGCTCACTGGGGGTGTGTACAGAGTCCGGATGGGCTCCTTCAGCCCAAGCGCTATCATAATCATCAATATAATCGCTGTTTCTTGTAGCCCAATCCCATAACTGTCACTCATAATCAGGCTCTCGACCTCACTCAGTCATCAATCTCTCCAGTCTCACCAACAGGCTCACAATGTCATGTAGACTAACCCAGAACAATGATATGATGTGTCAATGAATAATAACTAAGACTGGGATATTATATAAATGCATGAATATGTCTGACTACGAAATATCAATGAAAACCAATAAGATGATAGCAAGAAATGACTATTATGGGTCCTAACAATATCAGCATAAGGCCTAAACATGATATCTAGCATAATTGACAGCTTATTTTCTTAATCACATGGTGAAAACACAGATATCAACAAAATAGGGCCACTAAACAGTGCCATGAAAACAACGGAGTCATAATTCACAAGGTGCATGCCCCCACACCCGTCACCTAGCATGTGTGTCACCTCATCATCAATCACATAGTACGTAATTCAAGGTTTCATACCCACAACACTAAGTTTAGAAGGGTTACTTACCTTGAACAAGCCAATTCCAATGCCGAGAAAGCCAAGGGATACTCCAAAAATTCCTTCTCGCACGCTCCGACCTTTGAACGGCTCAAAACTAACCAAAAATAACTCAAATACATCAAACAATACTAAAGGAACCAATCTCAATTGAAAAAAGGTCGAATCTTTAATCAAAAGTCCAAAATCCACCAACAAGCAACCCAAGCCTGTGCCTCAAAATCCGACAAACTCATAAAATCTGACAATCCATTTAATTATGGCACGACCCAAACTGATGGGCCACAACAAGTGCCCAAGTCCTACCTTTCGATCACCCTTAAGCTTGCGACTAAGATATAAATATGAATAATATCTGCTGCATTACGAGAATAACATGCACGAGGAAAACCTATCCAAAAGACATATATACATATACGTGAGGATTACAGTGGGCGAGCCAGCAAGGCCACTATAAGCAACTATATACCCAAAAATAAAAGCCGATGAGGCCACATACTATCCAACGTCATACTTATATATATATATATATATATATATATATATATATATATATATACACACATACATACAAGCATATAGTACCAAAATCAAAGAAAGCTCCGGATCAAGTGGAACACACCAACTCTCGCTGATTAAGGATCATAAGAAGGGGGACTGTCAGCTTTCCTACCTGCACTTGCGGGCATGAAATGCATGCCCCGTGAAATAGGGCATCAGTACGAAAAATACATAGATGAAACATGGAATAAAGAAATCCATCTGTAAATCTGAATAACTTCGTAAATTGTGAAACATTTATAATGTCATGCACGTGCATATAAATGTCGTGTCATGCATAGGTATAGGTGTACATAATTTCATCAAGCCTCCGAGGGCATCCCATCATATCGTCTCAGCCACCGTGGGCTACATCATCAACATATACCAACTGATAGGGTGGTGGTACCGTAACCTTTTTCCGTATCCCATATATATATGTACGCGTATATAACGCCATCCAATCTTAGGTCGATGTAAATGTATAAATGCATGAAAATATGTTAGTAACCTTAATATTCCTTTCGAATAAACTTTATCAACTGCGTATTATTTTGAGACCCATGAACAAAATATATATTAATATGTCACATGGGGATTCAAAAACACAGAGACCCCCTAGTATTTATATGAATAGAGTCATTTATGAAAGCTGTGTGTTTGCTTGCTTCTTCTGTATGACTTGGATCATGCCAAAAAGAAAGAAGGGACGGCCTTAACATACCTGGAGTAGGGAAAAATTCGTATGATGTTCAAGGAAAAGGTTGCACCGTACTCTTTTAGAACCGTAAAATTTTAAGTTACTAACAATTCTCGTTGGATTTCCTTTAGTTGCAATAATTCACGTTTTTGTTGAAAATCATAAGAGTGGTTAACGAAAGGCCTTGAATTTGGAAATTACTCAGAACGCTAAGGTGATATAAGATTTGGGTTTAGCTTCTTTTCTTGAAGTGCTTTTGAATTTGAAAGAAAAGTATATGATTTCTATTACTAAGAGAGACTTATGTCTTATGACTAAGAGACTAAGTAGGCTTGTCTTTTACACGTCAAAGTCTTACCAGCTAAGCTAATATGACCCTTAGTCATATGTTTAGTTAGCTTATGTTCTGCCATGTTATTTTGGGGAGTGGGGGGTTAGTCTTATCTTATATTTTTATAATTAACTAGGTAATGTCCCATTATCCGATAATTAACCAATTACCCACATAATTAATAAGTGTATCAAATTACTTAAAATTTTACTTTTTTTTACTATACTTTATACATCATACTACCGTGGTCATATGGTACCTTGCATGGTACTAGTCCACAATTATCGGGTATTTTGCTCTACCGATTTTTTATCCCAAATCAGCCATCTTCAACGAAACTCATTTTCGTTAATTCGTGTACCCTTTATCCTTCATGACACTTACTTATCGCATGTTATAAATAGCATAAATATGTTAACCTCAAGGTAAGATCATCCTCGAGTCTACGTCGATTAACGGAAGACGAAGCTTTAACGTACTGAACACGAGATATAACAATTTACGAGTCCAACCATACTAGTTTCACTCAAATCCAACTCCGAATCGATGTTCAAAACTCAAAAATTAGCTTTATGCAATTTTAGACAAAACTTCCAAATTTCACTTTCAATCATTAATCAAATGCCAAAAAACGAAGATAGATTCGTGAAATATAACCAAAATCGAGTATAGCACACTTATCCCAATCCATATGGTGAAAATCGCCTAAAAAAATTGTACAAATCCAAGCTCCCCAACTCAAATGTACCAACCTTCCATATTAAGTAATTTGCTCAGCTGTTCTGCCTCGTTTTATATGCCAAACGATCCCAAAATTTGTTTTGATGCCTCCAATGGATTCTTGTAAAATTTCAATCAAGATAGGCTTTTGAATAACTCCATTTGATCTTATAATGAAAGAGATATGTTGGTTTCACTATTTAGAAATAGTGTAAATTTTCAAATATGACGCCAGTGGCAATTTCGTAATTTATCTGAAAAATCTAGCAACCCAATTTATAGTAAAATGACCATAAAATCCTCATATGATATCCAAATATGATGATTCTTTTTGTTACGGATCCGTAATTACGATATGGATCTAACGCTTCAACCAAAACAGAAATCGGAGCTCATTTGTTCAATGTAGTGCCAATTATACTTGAATAAACGACATCGAAACATAAGAAAAACAAACGCAACACAACCCAATTATATCCAAAACTCACCCGAGCCCCTTGGGACCCCGTAAGAACATACCAAAAAGTCCCATAACATAATACAGACTTACTCGAGGCTTCAAATCATGCATAAAAACATCAAAACGAAGAAACACACCTCAAATAAAACATAATGAACTTTAGACTTCCGAAAACTCGCACTGAAATATATCAAATCAATTCAGAATGAACTCAAATTTTTCATACAAGTCCTAATACATCATACGGATCTACTTGTACCCCCTAACTACCAAGCAAAGTGCAAATGCTCAAAATGTCTGGTCGGGTCATTACATTCTCCCCCACTTAAACATACGTTCGTCCTTGAAAATGGCAAGAGTTGTTCCTAAGCCATCAAACTTACGTGTAACCTTACCGTGCACATAACATGGGATGATTACATATCACCCTATCTAATATAGGTCTAATAACATAACATAACTAAAAATCATTACTCCAACCTTAACTCACAAGCCTTAGAATCCAATTTTCAACATCTGTGAATTTCCATAAGATTAGAATCTTACATCTACACATTGTACAAGTCTGAATAAGCTGCAATTATAACCCAAGATGTAATCACATGATATACCGCAAACTCAAATACTCATAGCAAAAATTTTGAATCGGAATAGTTGCTCAAAGCAACTCAATGCCGGTAATAAACCTCTTATCAAACAAAGTGTCATTTAACACCATCATACACTGTCAATGATGAAAGAAGCATGCAAAAACTCATAACCACTCGTCAGATCAACAAGTCATGGAGCACCCTCTCCTTCGACAAGGACTATAGTAAATTTCTAAGCCGACTCCCGATATTGTCCTTCCAAATATACCATAATCCAATTCGATTGTATCCATTCTAGGTCCAATGACCTTATCTCATCCAATGAGACCACTATAGTGACAAGACACATCAATACAGTCTAAAGCCACAACTCGTGCAATCCGTGCACCAATCAACAACAATCTAGCTGTACTCTAACCATAGTAAATGACTCAAACAAGGGAACTGTCCCACCAGTTCACCAAGTACCATCATAACGCCATGCTAAAAGCCTAGCACACACCGTAGAACCAAAACACACGAATCCAACAAAAAGGATCATATCTCAATATAACTCCGCTGCAATGTGCGACCCCATCCAAATACCGGTCCATATTACATACTTCGAGCCACCTTGCTCAATATCAATAACCACACAAAATTCGATATGAAATACCTAAAGTGCATTACCATAACCACAGAGAGCAAATAATACGTGTCGCGCCCCCTTTTTCCCATTTTTTGACGGGGAAAGTCTGGGTTTCGACATTTATGGAGGAACAACTCCTTTCTTTTTTGGAATTGGGTATTTGAAGAGTCTCTACCTAACGAATTCGGTATTTGAAGAGTCTCCACCTAACGAATTCTGGTGCGTTAGGGTATCTAGAGCAATTAACTCATGTAACTAGTTTGCATTACCATATATCAGGGTAGGAGCTCAAAATAACCTTGAGAGGAAGGTGTTAGGCACCCCTCATGGTCCACAACGGTGGGTTCTGGACGAACTTAAACTATATGAATTAGTCAATTAACAAGCAAGCAAGTACTTGTAGATAAAGTGTCTTTCCCCATCTAAATGTGTATATAATCAAGGAAGTTTAAATAATGAAGGTGAAGAAATTTGGACAGCTTATGTATACGTAAAGAAAAGGAAGTTTAGAGAATTTAAGCACATATGGAATTGGGAAAGTGAAGTTCTAGGTTGATTAGCCTACAGGATCATACCCATGCAATGCCCCATAACCACTCCTTAATGAGAGGGGCTACACGTGACATTACCGCGCAGATCATCATATCCTTTTACTACCCGTTACCCTCCCCTTAGTGTTTATATGAGTGACTTTACTTAACGACCTCTAAGGGTGCTGCTACCCGTCCCTTCCTTATGGTCCTGGAGTAATTTGGCACCTCTAAATCTGGATAGTTCTAGATAGCCTAAGGTTTTTAAAAGGTAAAAATCTAGGTGACAAACACATAGCATATAGGACAAGCAAATAAGGAAAAGTAGTTAGAAGGCTCACTTTTACATCCGCATGTACATAGGCAAACAAACAACACGTCTAAAACACAGGTTTTGAAGAAAGTTCAAAAATCCTACGAACATGGTATCTAGATGAATATTAAAGATTCAGGATATGCATAAGGAAAGTGGTAGAATCCTAACCAGTTTGCCTACTGATTTTATAGCCTGTTAAGCCTAGATAATTTCACACATTAACAAAACTGGTTTCAATTTTAATGCCTTAAGGCTTGCCTAAGTGTGTATATGCAGTCACAATTCTGGGATGGCATTTTGAAGTTCTTTATCTGACAGTCATGCTTTCTAATTAAAACTGATTTTAGATCCTATAGGCACGAATTATGAAGAGATAGATTTGAATATATGTCATAATGGAAAATGAACCTTAGTTATTTTATTCCCTATAGGCATGATGTCTAATCGTGTAACGTAAAGCATGCATAACTTATTTGAACCAAAGCAAGAACCTATAGGCATGTTATCTAACAAAACACATTTGAACCAAAATGAACCCTATAGGCATGTTATCTAACCAAGAAGGTTTGAACTAAAGTAAAACCTATAGGGATGTTATCTACCCAACTTTACCTACAGTATACAACTACCCTCCCTTTTCACTAATCACCCCAATATGTGTTTACAATTAATTATTACAGACGAATGATTGAATAAAAAATTACATAAATAGAATATAAATTAAGCTATAGGGAGCTTGAAGTAGGCCCAAAGCAAATCCTAGTGTACTAGGCCTTCACTAGTCTGAAATGCCCAAGATTCATTGATATATTTGTGTCCAGGTGTGTCAGAGTTTCCTAATGACGTCAAGGATCCTGGGCAGTGCTCACACCCAGACTTTCTCAATAAAGACTGATTATGTGTAGTGTGAAAGAGCCAACCCTGATATGCTAGAGTTCAGAGAGATGTCAAGGGCCTCTAAGCAATACACATACCAGAGGGGCATGACTTAATAAGCTAAGAATAAGTGAGAGTGCTTGACATGATTTGAAAGAGTATTGGTCAACAGTATGAAGAGGGTTCTTAGGAATAAATAGATTTTCTAAAAATGAGTACTAATTTGGAGGAAAAACCAGTTTGAGAAAAATTATGAAAAATACTTTAAATCAAACACAAATCACTGAACAACCATTATTTAGAAACACTTGCCAAGCAGGTTCCACACAAGGAGAGAGGGGTTGGGGACACTTAGAATACACCTTAGTGGAGCACATAAACAATAGGGTGCATAGAATTCTCAAGGGGGTTCTACAAAACTAATATGTTAGATATAATGTATCTCATTGAAACATGAAACAAAGATCACAACAGAAATATGTCGAGGACACATAAACAACACAACTAGAGTTACCCTAGAGAGATTAGATAACTTACCAGGAGTAAGGCAGAACAGGAAAGAACATAAATGGATAGGCTACGCAAATATTAACAAGTGTAGACATGCTAATCATACACTTACAAAGAAAATTTTAGGCATCCTAGATAAACAGCAGTCAGGCAATCAAGCTAATCACATACGAAATAAGATAGTGCAAGACATGTTAAACAGGATAGTAAATATGTAGCTAAAGTGGAGACATGCTAATCACATATTTGAACAAGGTAGTACTTAGGTATGTTAGACAAACAGAAGATAGGCAAGTAAGTTGATACATGCTAATCACATATTGAACAAGGTGTATTAAGCATGCTAGACAAGCAGTAAACAGAAGCAGGATTGAACTCAGGACTGATGAACTAAAGCTGTAAATAAACACATAGGTTTAGATTCTAAAGTTTAATCAGAGGCATACTAGTTAGGGAAAGAGAACACAAGATGTAAGATAAGCGTTGTGCAATTTCTAGCCTTGGCTTACAACCGGCTAGACTAGTGAAGATCACAAGTAGCACGAAGAATAGAGAACTTTTTTAGAGTGTAAGAGTAGTTGATGAACTAATGTTCTTGTTTAAGAAGTTAAAATAAATAGTTTATATAGTTGTTCAAGAGTAGAGAAAATAAGGTAAAGTAATCAATAATCAGCAATTATGTGATCCTAGAATCAATCACAAAAAGGTTCATCATAGTCTTCTCCTTTAATTAAGGAGAATTAGCCAACGGTAATGACATGAACTAGTTAAGGCACGAGGTTAAATTAGACTGTGTAAAGAAGTAAAGAATCAGAGGCCATACCCAAAATAAAGAGCTTCAGAATAAAATAGTCAAGGGTTTAATTAAGGAAAGAATCATGTAAAGAATCAGTAAACATACAGTAGTCAAATAAGGCAAGAACGACTAATTAATGTCATAAACACGGAAATAACCAAGAATTATGCACACTAATATTTTAACGGCACAAATCACTCAACAATTCTGGAAAGAACATATCAATTCTCATGAACAAATAGGTTGAGTTTAGGAACATAGATAAATTAGACGAAAAATAATTCGAAACCCTAATTTGAAAGCACTTAAAGAAGAAAAACTTGAAAGCATGTCAACACACAAAAGTCATAGAAATCAAAAACCTAAAGTATCTTAGTGTTTTAAAACCCAATTAGTAGTAGAGGAATATAAGAACCCTAAAGCATAGCCATGGAAGTTTGAAATGCTTCAAATACCCAAAGGTTCGACCAACAGACAACAAGAAAACAAACCCTAATATAATAAAAATGTTCAAAATTGATTAATCAGTAAAGAAATGAAGGAGCCTTAAGGAAAGAGCAATGACGAACTCAAATCACTCCAGATCTACAAGGATCTGGACGGACTCAAGTCCAAATGCTAAGTTTTAAAGAAAAAGAGAGGGTAAAGAGAATCTGGCCCTTCAATCAAAGATTTGAGCCGTGAAACTTTGATAGAAAGTACTCACAGACCATAGAAAATCTCTTTGAAGAGTCTTGAATGAGATCTGGACTAGATCTCTTTGAGGTCTTTCCACGAAACCACACAATCGAGCAACCAGGGGAGATATGAGACAAGTAGAGGCCTCGTACAGCCATAGGAAGCCATAGATTGGGTAGGAATCAAAGGGATTAGAGCTGGTTCTGGGTGGCGGCGAATAGAGTTATGTTTGGTTTCTGAGAGAATTGGAGAGGAAAAGGTTTCAGGGGTGGCGAGTGTAAACAAATGGCTAGGGTTTGGGGGTTATAAGAATTAAAAAAGGAAAGGGGTAATGGTGGCTGTTCATCTCTATGATCAATGGCCAGGATTGAAAGGGTTTGGGGCCGAGTAGGGGTTTTAGGTTTGGGCTGGGGTAGATTTGGGCTTGGTTTGGGATTTTTATTAGGTTAGGTGCAGGATAAAAAAGGGCTATTTGTTAAATACATTTTTAATTGATGAAACAATTTTTAAAAATAACTAATAGGTTGTAAAAAATTATTTTCATGTCTGGAAATATTTTAAAATAATTACTTAATATTCCAAAAATATAAAGGGCAATTTTTTGGTAAAATAATATAATAATGCATACTCGGGCTATAATTGCAATTACATCCTACAAATAGAAATGTGAATATTTGTTCAATAATTGAAACTTAGTACAAATACAAATGATAAAATTAAGCCTAAAAAATTATTATAAAACTGTTTGTGGTGCAATCAGTGATTGTTTTATGAATAAAATGTTGGGATAAATCAATTAATATATTTTTAAAGTGTAAAAATTATATGAAAAATACTAGTTGATGCTAAGGCATAGTTTTGAAAGTGTTATAGGAAAAAATTGGGTATCAATAGCTGCCCCTCTTTACCCGGGAATGATGAAAGAGTTTTCGGGTAAATAAGTAATGGCCAATTTTGACTGGATGGGATGTTTTGAAATATAGAGGCCGGACTCTCGTTTTTGAGTTGCCTACATATCCCTGGTTTTATAGGAATTAGGCCATATGTAGTTATGTATCTATCGGCAGAGTATATCGATGAAGTCATTATAAGAACGGACACGCGATTTTGGGATAGGTTGTTACGATGAATGGCCAAGTTTGAGATAGTTGAAGGAACTAGAGCGAGGTCACTCCTATTGGGATAGCGGTGTCTCATCAGACACCTGTAGATAAAAGACTCTATAAACATGTATTTGTGCAAAAATTTAAACATGATGCAGATTTCCTTCGGACCATGAAAGTTGTCTTCAGACGTTTAAAGATGACATCCTCAGACCATGATGTCCTGGACCATGAATTGTTTAGTGAGGGATTCGCAGGGCATGAAATGATGTTCTCAAGCCATAAAGATGGTGCCTCCGAACCATGACGTCTTTGAGTAATGATATGAAAATTTGAGATATCCTTAGGCCATGGCATGGTGTCTTCCAGCTATGAGGATGGTGACTTTAGAGTGTACCGCCTTTTATATAGATTGGCAATATTTCAGCCCATGAAACACAATAATATAATGTAATCTAGACAATGCTTAGTCTTGTGAAATGAAGGGCAGATCTCAGCCCGATACCGGAATAGAGCGATATTCATGCAAGGAGGGATATTGCTTAGTCCCATGCAAATGTGGAGGCAAGGATTATCCCCATGCAAGTATGGAGGTAGCCTCATGCAAATATCGAGGCAAGGATTAGTCTCATGCAGGTAAGGAGGCAGGGATTAGCCTCATGCAAATACGGAGGCAAGGATTAGCCTCATGCAAATACGGAGACAAGGATTAGCCTTATGCAAGTATGGAGGTAGGGATTTGCCTCATGCATGTATGGAGGCATGGATTAGCCTCATGCAAGTATGGAGGCAGGAATTAGCCTCATGTAAATATGGAGGCAGGGATTAGCCTCATGCAATTATGGAGGCAGGGATTAGCCTCATGCAAGTATGGAGGGGTGGGGGGGATTAGCCTCATGCCAGTACGGAGGCAGGGATTATCCTTATACAAGTATGGAGGCAGAGATTAGCCTCATGCAAATATGGAGGCATGGATTAGACTTATGCAAGTATGGAGGTAGGGATTAGCCTCATGCAAATATAGAGGTAGGGATTAGCCTCATGCAAGTGTGGAGGCAGGTATTAGCCTCATGCAAATATGGAGGCAGTGATTAGCCTCATGTAAGTGTGGGGGCAGGGATTAGCCTCATGAAAGTATGACGGCAAGGATTAGCCTCATGCAAGTATGGAGGAAGGGATTAGCCTCATGCAAATAGGGAGGCAGGGATTAGCCTCATGCAAGTACGTATGCAAGGATTAGCCTCATGCAGGATGCGGGGCAAGGCTTAGTTCCATTCAAAGAACAAATAGCAAATAAGGGTAGAATATCTTGTAGCTAGGGATATGTTCAGTGTCTGGTGGCTCGTTAGATAATGTCTTTGCTTCGTGTATATATGTTTGCGAATGCTATCGCTACGTCAGATGTGCCTTCTCAAAGAAAAATTGTAAGTTTTGTAAGGGGAGGTTGGTTCGTGCCTTTGTCTGCTGGCCTTGTTGTGCTCCGTTCCAGAGGCCTTGTTTGAGTTTCCTTGGGTAACACCTGACTGTACGAAAATAGAGTTTTTGAAAGTATGCAATTATTGATAAAAATAGAGTTATTTAGAAACATATTAAAATATCAAGTAATTTTAGATGAACTAGTGATTGTAACACATTTCAGAGACATTGCAACTTTCTCACATTAGAATTTTGAGGGTCCTCCCCAAAATTCTACCCCAGTTTGGTAGATGATCCTTCGGACGTTTGCGGGTGACGAGCCTTGTTCAATCTTCTTTGGACTTCTCAAAATTCTGCCTCAGTTTCTTAACCGATTTCTTAACGTCTGACTTATGTGGCGTTCGCTGGACTTGCTCCGGAATTTTAAGGGTCCTCCTCAAAATTCTACCCTAAGTTCTTATCTTGGGAAAATGGAAACTTTAGTATAATATGACCGAACCCATAAGACTGCCTATGTATCCGCTCTCAAACGGGAATCATGTCAAGCATAGTTCAACTATATCAGATGAGGAAATGTAAATAGTCTAAGTATAATATCTTTTGACTATGTCTGAATTGTTTGGTTTTGGCCAAATTTCTCCATCCATTTCTGCAAGTATGAGTGCTCCTCCCTTCAGCACCTTGTGAACCATGTAAGGACCTTGATAGTTGGGAGAGAATTTCCCTTTGACTTCATCTTGATGTGGGAAGATCTTCTTCAGCACCAACTATCTTGTTGCAAATTGTCTTGGTTTGACCCTTTTGTTGAAAGCTCTGGACATTCTATTCTGATAAAGCTGACCATGACATACTACGTTCATCCTTTTTCCATTGATAAGGGCCAATTGTTCATAGCGGCTCCTTATCCATTCTGCATCGCTGAGTTCAACTTCCTATATGATTCTTAGATAAGGTATCTCTACCTCGACTGGGATAACAACTTCGGTACCATAAACTAGCATTTAGGGAGTTGTCCCAGTTGATGTACGAACTATGGTTCAGTATCGTAATAAAGCGAAGGGTAGTTTCGTGTGCCATTGTTTGTGTTTTCCTACTATCTTACTTAGTATCTTCTTGATGTTTTTGTTAACGTCTTCTATGACTCTATTCATCTGAGATCTATAGGCTGTGGAATTCTTGTGCTTGATTTTAAAAACTCACATATGGCTTTCATCAGATCAGTGTTGAGATTGGCAGCATTATCAGTAATAATGGACTCGGGAACTCCAAATCGGCACAATATGATCTTTGAAAAAATTTGCAAGGACTTTCTTGGTTACAACTTTGTAATATGCAGTCTCTACCCATTTTGTGAAGTAATCAATGGCCACTAGAATAAATCTATGCCGGTTTGATGTAGTGGGCTCGATCGGACTGATGACATCCATTCCCCAGGTGGCGAATGACCGAGGTGAGCTTCTTGTATTGAGATCATTAGGAGGCACTTTTATCATATCGGCATGCACTTGGAATTGGTAGAATTTGCGGCATACTGGATGGAATCTATCTCCATGGTCATCCAAAAGTAACCGGCCCTAAGTATCTTCTTGGCCAAGACAAAACCATTCATATGCGGGTCGCAGGTCCGAGCATGTATCTCCTCGAGTAGCTTAGAAGCCTCTTTTGCGTCGACATAACTTAGCAATCCCAAATCAGGAGTTCTTCTGTAAAAGTTTCCTCCACTGTGGAAAAAGTGATTGGACAATCTCCGAAGTTGTACATTTCTGAGTGTGGTTTGCATGCTCTGGATATTATCCCTTTGCCAAATACTGTTTGAGGTTATGGAACCAAGGTTTTCTATCCGCTTCTTCCTCAACGTGAGCACAGTAAGCTGATTGATTATGGATTTTTACTGGGATGGGATCATGAAATTCTTGTCTGAATGTTGTATCATGGATGACATGGTGGCCAATACATCGGCAAACTCATTCTGAATTCTGGGTACATACCGAAACTCTATCTTCATGAACCTCTTTCTCAATTCAAGTACATGGTGCAGATTTGGCAATATCTTGGAATTCTTCGTGGCCCACTCTCCTTGTACCCGGTGCACAAGCAAATCTGAATCACGATTACCAGTAGCTCCTGAATATTCATGTCAATTGCCATGTTGATTCCTAGTATGCAGGATTTATACTCTGCCATGTTGTTGGTGCAAGGAACTGTGAGTTTAGCAAATACCAGATAATGTTGACCTATTTTTTATACCAAAACTACTCTAATTCCCACTCCTTTGAAATTTGCATCTCTATCAAAGAACATCCTCCAACCGTCGTATGCTTCGGTAATGTCCTCACCTACGAATGATACCTCTTCATTAGTAAAATACGTTTTCAAGGGTTTGTATTCTCCTCCCACAGGATTTTCATCAAGATGATCTGCCAATGCTTGTCCTTTGACCGCTTTTTGAGTTATGTAGACGATATTGAACCGACTCAACAGTATCTGCCATTTAGCTAACTTCCCAGTTGGCATGGGTTTTTGGAATATGTACTTCAGAGGGTCCATCCTGGATATAAGGTATGTGGTATAGACATAGAAGTAATGCCTCAATTTTTGGGCCATCCAGGTCAAAGAACAGCAAGTGCGTTCCAGTAGAGAGTATCGTGCTTCATAAGGTGTGAATTTCTTACTTAGGTAGTATATGGCATGCGGCTTGCTCCTTTCTTCATGTCTCGTCATGTTGTCCCAGAACACATCCGAAGGCTCTATCCAATACAGATAGATAGAGTAGCAAAGGCTGTCACCACTCTGGCAGGGCCAAGACCGGTGGTTGGGATAGGTACTCCTTGATTTTGTCAAAAGCTTTCTGACAATCCTCGGTCCAGCTTGTCTCGGCATCTTTCCTTAGCATATTGAAGATGGGTTCACATATGACTGTGGACTGTGCTATGAAGCGACTGATATAGTTGAGACGTCCTAGGAAGCTCATCACGTCATTTTTGCTTCTAAGTGGCGGTAACTCCTGAATAGCCTTGACTTTAGACGGATCCAGCTCGATCCCTCCACAACTGACAATGAATCCCAATAACTTTCCTGTGGGAACCCCGAATGCACACTTTTTAGGGTTCAATTTTAAGTTGTGCCTTCTTAACCGGTTAAAGAACTTCCTCAAATTTTCTATGTGATCGGCGGCCCTGTTGGATTTGATAATGATGTCATCCACATACATCTCTATTTCTTTGTGTATCATATCAAAGATGGTTGGCATGGCCCTCATGTATGTAGCCCCAGCATTGTTTAGACAAATGGCATCATCTTGTAGCAGTATACCTCCCCATGGTGTAATAGAAGCTATTTTCTCCTTGTCTTCTTCATCCATCCAGATCTGGTAATGGTCACGTCTCGAATCCGAGGGACATGACCGGCGCTCGACTGGGTAGCTGCAGTCAAGCGGACCTGGGTGCCTCTCCTACCCCACATGTTACCCCGCATTTTTCATTAATTACTAGCCAAGAGAAATAACCATTTACAATCAAAACACCTTTTTATTACAAAACATACATATGGTACATGATTCTTAGTGTGGTTTACACTTTACATAGCCCAATGTGTAAGATACATATTACATAAGTTCATGACCCACATTTCCTGTCTACGGGGCCTCTAAACATGAAAAAGGGATGATATCGTACTTGCCGGTAATAAGGCCCCGGCTATACCTTATACAAATATCAAAATAAGATCCCAAAACGGAAGCGGCATGAGCCACGCAGGGCCCCGAAAGGAAAGGGGCTTACCAATTCAGTTGACGGGAAGTGATGAAGAGCTACAGTCGGTGGACTGGAGTACCTACTATGGATCCACCTACAATCATAACACGAATGTAGCACCCCCGGAAAAAGGGACGTCAGTACACTTGAATTGTACTGGTATGTATGAACAAACTTGCTCCAAGTAAACTCAATCCATATACAAGTAGGTAACAGTAATAGAAACAACAATAAAAATGCACAAGAAAAGGAACAATCAAGCCAAAAAAGTTTTCAATCTCTCCTGTTTCCCCCTTCCACAATTCCACGTCAATGATTTCACAATTTGCTCAAATGTTTATT